>CABFVX010003851.1:60443-76823 GCA_902151425.1 Timema shepardi | reverse complement strand
AGGAAGGGTTTGGTAATCAGATAAATCTGTGCCGGGACCGAGGAGTGAACCCCGGCCGCCAGCACAGAAGTCTGACACCTTACCCCCTAGACCACCAGGTCACCCATAATTTAAAGTTCCGAACTACTCGCTTCGGCGGTCGAATAGTCTAAAGCGTCACCCTGCAATAGACTGTTCTACCTGTTACAGAAATATCAGGGTTAGAATTCTGGTTGGATGTACAGAGAGTGGTGTTTAATAAAACGGCTTCACATTATCCCTACATGCAGAAAATGCGGATACACTTAATTTAAATTCGACGCTCCTCACCCCTAACACTTTAGCTTGGGTAGAGAGATGTTGTGTTAAAAAAAACACGAATGAGACAGTCGCAAGACCCACGTCTTCCCGGGCGCGTAAGAAAAACATCCACCTGGAGGGATAATACTGTTTGTCGCTCTCGCTACAGACTCGTAATTAGAAGTGATTGGTCTCCCGCGTGACGGAGGGGGAGGAGAGTAATTACTACTGGTATAGTTAGAGCAACGAACAGGAGGTGGCACACAGTCTGGTTACCTTGATGGGGAAGAGGAGGCACACGTAGGGGAACGCGCGAGATGATCTCCAAGCGACAACGCAATTAACGACGTTACCTTCTTGGTGAATTCGAAGCTAGTTACATCTCAGCTTGAAGTACTATCACGCTTAGACATCAATGTACAAAATATAAAGAGAGGGAGTAAACGAGTGGTTCATCCTTCAAGATGGTCTTGTTTATCTACCTATGTCACTTTCCCTCTTCCACTGACAAAGTATAAACACTCACTCAACTGTTCGCCTCGGACATCATTTAATTGCATTTCAAAATCAGTGTTTTTCTTGTTTACTTTTATAGATAAACATAGTATTCCACGGAACTTTTTAATTTCACCCGCCTCGGTGGCGTAGTTGGCTAACACGCTAGCTTCGTGTTGAGCCAGACTGCCGAGGAAGGGAAGATCGAGGTTCGAATCTAGGTTGGGTGAACTGGGGTAGTTTTCCACTCTCCCCTCCACGCAAATACGGGTTTTCTTCCTCTAAAATCCAACCTTACCAATTCATAATCCATTAGCGCAATTAGTATTTAAGCGTATAACCCGAACAGGTAGTAAGACGTGGTGCTAAATAAAAAAAAAATCCCTCTTGGCAGGAAGATTACTAATAGACATTTTCGCGAATAAACTAAATATCCTGAGCTGTAGATTTACAAAAAATGGTGATTAATCCCTCTAAAAGAAATCTTTCAGTTACGATGGAGATCATAGCCGATTTCGTCTCTAAGGTCTTAGAACCAGCAAAATATCAAGAACACTACTCGTATCTACCATGAGACTCGTCTATAACATAACAAATATGAAAACCTTAGACATTTAGATGCAATCAATAAGCCAATATCAGGTTAATTTCACCACTCGCTAAATCGTGATGTTTATTGAATTTAAAATTCTTAAAAAAAATAATTTTTTTTTGCTACGTTGGCCAACTAATTTATTTATCATATTCTGAAAATTGAAAAATGATGGTTGGACACCGGAATCGAACCCAAGACCTTTGGTTTAGTGCGCGAATGCTTCTCTTATGGAGTGGGCAAGAAACTGTCAACATATCTCAAAAAACAACTTCGTACTTAATCCATCCTCACTAACTTTCTCCACACTTCCCTATCCTTGCATACTTCCTTCTCTTCAACAACATCCATACACTGAGTCATAAATGCTCTTTATTGTTAAAACTATTAATATTTCGCTTTTTCGTGCATTTGGCTACAGCGTTTAGCCACGTCTGACATGGCCTACCCCTTACTTTTGATCCACACACTCTACCTTCATAAATGTGCTTCGTAGCTTGATACACATTCATCCTCTCAACATTCCCGAACCAACGTAAGACGCTTCGTTCACATTTACAAATTTAATTCCCTTTCAAACCGCACTCCTTCAGCACGCATTCATTACTGACTCTGTCCATATGAGTTTTTCCACATACATTTATTAGATATTTCATTCAAACTGTATTCAGCTTGTTTTTGTGTTTCCCCTGACAAACCCACGCTTCACATACATAACACAATGTTGGCGTTAACATACTTTATATACTGTTGTCCTTGTGCCTTTTTATACTACTTCATTCTTTGCAATAGTCCACATACACACAACTACTCTACGAGGTGAATTCACCTTACTGTCGATTTTACCGTCCATACTTTCATTTTTACAGAACAGTATGTTCAGATACACTAAATAATTCACTTTTTCTAACAGTTTTCCATTTATACTAAGCTGACAATAATTTCCTCATACAACCCTATAAAAAAACTATTACCTTAGTTTTGGAGACATTTAAAAGGAGATACATTTTTTCCTGTCACCACATTCAAACTATTTAATACATTCTGCAAGTCACTTTAATTATCAGCCTTTAATACGGTATAATCTGCATAAAGCAGCACTCTCACATTAACATTGTCAATTTGTACACCAACCGCATTTCCCCAAGCATCCCAAATACACTTATCCATTAATACATTAAACAACCCTGGAGAAATAATATAGCCTGGTCTAACACATGGTTCAGTGCCAAACCATTCGTTCAAAGCTCCAACCAACCTGATGTATCGCTTAGTTCCATCATACACTGCCGTAATTGAATTTGCTAGCCATGCATTCAAGCCATACGCTCTCAGAACATTCCATAACATACTCCTATTTACATGATCGTATTATTTCTCCAGCTCAACAAATGCACAATATACTTTCTTCCTTACCGCCATATATTTCTCAATTAGTTGTTGCAATAATAATATCTGGTCCATGCAACCTATACTGTACCGACCCACTCTCGTTATTTAGTTACGGCCACAATAGACTAAAAGAGAGGACGACAACTAAGGAAATAACAATATTAAAAATTAAAACATTTGCAGGTTAAGGAAATATTTGAATTATTTATTCAAAGTAACAAACGGTGTTAAAACAACAAGTTGCATGTCCTTACAGGTCTTACTGAAGTGTGTTGAAAAACAAATAAACCATAGTAATTTATTACATGCGCAGTACGTTTCAAACTCTCAATGTATATAATTATATAATATAAACTTGTCTAGAAGAGCCCAATGAAACACACATAATTGTTGCTATTCTTTAAACAAACTTTTCTAAATTATATACAAGCCTCTTATTCACCATAGTGAATTAAGATCCAACCAAATTAGGATCAAAAGTTTAAATTACTAAATATTACAAATAATGTAAAAAGATTGATGACCATCAGATTCACACCTGTGAATACAGACAAAACAATTTTAAATCTATTTAATAAATTTAAATTTAAATATCGCACCAGATATTTACTTAAAAATAAAATATTTTACTTCCCGACTAAACTCAAACTTTCGTGGGACCACTACCCTCGTCACTTTTAAAGAATTAAACAAGATTATCACATTTAAATATTTAATATTAAAATAGAAAAACAAAGTTACGTTAGAGAACTTGTAATTTTGCCTAAATGAGTCTGTGAATATTAAAGTCAAAACCATATTAATCAACAAAAATAAGTTACTTTAGCATTAACTTCAATGCAAAAAAATCTACAAAATAACCAACAAAAGAAACATGCTCAATTTAAAGATTTTAAATTATTACTGATATTCACAAAAGCATGCGGCGACAGGAAACATTAAGTGCTCCATAACATAATTTACATTTAAAAATAAAATTTTTAGCAAAACATTACTGATGCCTACACCGACAGATTTCCATAACAGACTAAACTAAAGTATTTAAGAAAATCAAACCCATCGCAGCAATATAAAGTTTATAAATTTCAAACAAAGATATTATTTATTATAAGCCATCCTGGCTATATAATGTCCTAGTCCTGAAGAGGACTTCTCGTGGAAATGTCGAATGTAATAGTCGACCAGATTGTCTGTGTTCCCTCGTTATATAGGTCTAGTTGCAGGGTGAGAAGGTGGGAGTTTTCCTTTGTTATTACGTCACTCGCTAACATCCGGTTGAAAGGCTAAGTTGCTTTCATCACGTAAGCCAGGTTCTCGTTGTCTTGATTATCAGCCGCTGCATTCGACTAGTTCCCAAAACACGAACTCCAAAACACAAGCCAAGCAGTTGTGGAGCTACGTTTGTTTGATCACGTACTCCACACAGGTGTCCATGAATATGAGTGATCTTCTAATAGTCATCACGGGCCAATCAGAGCATTTCTGGCTCACTCCGTTGGAACATCAGGGTGCTGCATAATTTGTAGCGTGTTTTAGATTTATCTTCATTCTAGCATTCGTGGTGAACAGGCTGGACTTGCAAGTCGCTCTACTCCGGCTTATATACGTGTGAATAGAACACCTAAATTTGGCATGATAAGATTGTGATGTTTATTAATGCTGGATGTTTATGAGTACAAGATTATTTGGGGTAGTGATTCAAAAGGCTGGATGGTCCTATTAGTATTTTATTGCAGGATGTCTATGAATATTAGCTTATTTAGGGGCGGGTAGTAACATTGTCATGTTAGCAGTGTTACACTACCTGTCATGTAACCAAAGTGCACACCCTGAATCTTGTCCGCAGTTTTTTCACGCACCCTCGCAATTAAGAATCTCCCAAAAACTTTGTCTGGAATACTCAACAAACTAATTGCTTTACTATTTTTACATTCTTGCTAACTGCCTTTGCCTTTGAACAAAGGAACAATGATAACATTCTTACAGTCATTAGAAACATTTGCTATCCCAGCATACACATTGAATAACTCACACAATCTGGCAAGTAGTACCATGCCTACAATCGCAAATATTTCCCTTGTGATCCCAATTACGCCCACAGATTTGCCATTCTTTAACACTTTCATAGCTTTTAACACCTCAAACCTCTTAGTTCTTTCACTTATAATAACATTTTCCCTATTGTATGCTACTTTATCTAAGTTTTCACCATAACAATTATTCAAAATATTTCCTCCATCGATTTTATATCTGTTTTCATCCCATTTTGAATGCCATAAGTATTTCCTTATACTCTTTGTTTCTCCTTACCCACTTCCAGAACAGATTTTTATTTACTTCAAAATTATTCTTCGTTCTTTCTTCTTCTTTGCTCCTTACTTTCCTTCACTACACATTCTTTGCATCCATCTTTTTCTCTTTGTCTATGTCCTGAAACGTAGTACGTTCTGTTTCACCCTTCATAGTTAACATTCTTTTGTGTGCTTCTTTCACCTGTTTATTCCATCATGTGTCTCTTTCCCACCACCGCAATTCCACGCAAATCTTTCATTCACTCAGCTACGGCCCCCTTTTATTCTGTTCCAAGCACTTTCTACGTCATTCACATTTATTTCGACATTCCATTCATGCTCTTGTAATGTTAATTGTTCGCCCAGCTTTCTTTCATATTGATTCCTCACGGTTTTATCCTGCAACTTTTCCACTTTCACTCTTGCTTGCTTAACACTCTCGCACTGCTTCCTCACTAAATTGACACCCAATTCAACTAATGAGATAACTAGGAAGTGATCCGTTTCACATTCAGCTCTAAGAACTGCACAGCCCTAGTATTCTTTAAAAAACTTCTAAATCTCTCATCGTAAACCACATAATAAAACCTCATTCTAGATTCGCCCCTTTGTGATATACAAGCGAATATATCTGTGCTCAAACCATGTGATTGACACAAATAAACATTTTTTTATAAACACAGTCTCATTAACTATTAGAATTCTCATTCACCTTGTCATCACCATGCCTTCCTAACTCTCTCTCTCTAGATTATCTCTTTGGGTGCCCACCAATCCATTCTTACGAGTATATCCTAACAATATAATTCTTTAACCTGGTTCACATGCATTCAAGACTTCATTGAGCTCATTCTAAAACTCCACTCTCACATTCTCGTCTTCACCCTCCATTGGGGCATAACCAGCAGCCAATATAATTCTACGAATGTCTATTTTCATACGTACCCATAGAAGTCTAGATGACACCAGCTCATACCTTACCACAGACATTTTAACTGTTGGGTTTAGGTTTAAACCTACTCCTAGACTACCCGTTACCCATTCATCCCCACCTGACCACACTTCCAGGCTACCATCGCTCCTAATCACATACACATTGACATGGACTTTTTTTGTTTTGTTTTCCGTGACGTTGCAGAGAGGTAGATTACTTAATAACGGAGCTATAGTTCACTCGCCATAGGAGTGGTGATAACTGACAGCTAGCAAAAGCTACCCGATCCCCTCTCATGTATCCATTCACCAAACAAAATGATCTACAAGACCGTATTAATTTGTCGTCACTTTTGGAAGTCAATACTTTCACAACAAACTTTTTTTTTTAATTATGTTTTACTTTTACTCGTGCTTACATCTTGTGATAGCTGCCGGCTACCACCATATGGTGAATGGACTTTATAAAGGTAGAGGTTTGGTTGGGTAGAGATTCCCGTGCGTCTTAAATCAGATATTTTAATCCGAAAATGTAAAATGTCAAACCATATAAACAACAGGATCAATGGCATGACCTGGCGGTCTAGGGGTAAGGTGTCAGACTTCTATGCTGGCGGCCGGGGTTCAATACTCGGTCCCGGCACAGATTTATCTGATTACCAAACCCTTCCTTCACCTCTGACAAGACATCTTGTGAATGTGGGGAATGCCAGGCCTCCACCGTGGTTCGGATTCCACGTTAAACTGTAGGTCCTTCATTTTATATCACAATCACCCTACCATTACACATTAGCGTAAGTGCGTATAACCCGAGCGGGTAGTAAGACGTGGTGCTAATAATAATAACAAGATCAATGGCATGACCAATGACCAGGACTTGATAATCCACCCAAGTATTACCACCCATCCAAGATATTGACATATTCACACCAATGGAGAAGGGGGAGGGGAGAGAGATAAATATTGAGCTTAGTGTTTTTTTTACAGTACCCCTATTGGCGTGGAAGTAAAATGGGAAACCGTTTAAATAAAACCACCCTCAGTTTATCTAATCGGAATTTGAACCCCAACATCCTAGTAAGTGTAAAAAACTGACTAGATTAATTTGATGTTAAGTCCGCGTGCGCAACGTTGCGGGTTTTCTTGTCTTAAATGAACACAATCATATTCTTTACATTGGAAAATAACACCTAGACGGGAATCGAAACAAGTACCTTTGGCTTAGTACACCAATGTTCTTACCATTGTTTTATCCAGGAGTTAAGGTTTTTATTTTTATTACGATCAAGACGATAAAATGAAAATATAAAATGGAAGATATTAAATAAGAAGGGAAACTTTTATTTTATACATAGATGAAATCTATGTTTTAACCATAGAGTGTACGATATTCTCATAAAGATGTCGTATAGTAAAGTTTCAAAGACATATATTTTTTTATCGGTGGAGTTTGAAGCGGCAAGAATGATGGATGTAAACATAAGCTTCAATACAAAGTTTATAACTTGCAGGTGCTTCAACAAAAAAGATTTTATTTTTAATATAAGATAAAAATTTATTAATAACTCNAAAAAAAAAATTGGGTTAAAAGGATAAAACTATCTACACGTCAAGCTGTCCCCAGGTTGATCCGGGCTGACGATATTCTTGTCGGGGATATGGAATGCGGACACATTTCTACATTTGACGCCCAATTTCTGTATATATATTTTTATCTAAGCACATTATTTTTATTTTTGTTAAATTATGGTTAGAATTAAGCTAGAATACGCTAATGCTGCTAGAAATTCCGTTACTTTACTGAATTTCTCCGGTTGAAAAACGATCAAAGAAAATTTGTTCGCTGCGTGCTTTGATAAATTGTTTATCAAACAGATTCATTATGATTATGACAGGATTCGAAATCTCTTAGAGCTACATTATTATTATTATTATTATTACTATCATCGCGTCTTACTACCCGTTCGGGTTATACACACGTACGCTAATGTGTAATGGTAGTGTGATTGAGAGATGAACTGGAGGAACTACAGTTTAACGTGGAATCCGAACCACGTTGGAGGCCTGACGTTCCACACATTCACAAGGTGAAGGAAGGGTTTAGCACTCAGATAAATCTGTGCCGGGACCGAAGATTGAACTCCGAACCCCCAGTACAGAAGTCCGACACCTTACCCCCTAGACCGCCAAGTCACCCTTAGGGCTACAAACTCTCTTCTCGCGTGTAATGTATTGTTTTGTTCTTTTTTGTTGTTAATATGTTCAATAACAAAATTCATGGTAGATTTGCCCTTGATTTTGTAGGTAGTCATTTCCATTCTCAGGCCTCTCATAATCCAAAATTATTTCCTCTCAACAACTCTTAAAAGGGGAGTACTATTGGCCGTTGTATCGATAACGCAAATTCTAGATTTGTCAAATTCGACTTTTATCATAAAAGAAAAGCCAAAATCTGACAGTTATTTAAGGAACTCCCTAATCAATAATTTATCCTGCACAAGTTCTGCCTCAAACATATAAATTTACATTATTCTGATTTATTTGTTTGATTATTTTTTATTACTTTTCAAACAGTTATGATTTTACTACATTTTAGTTAGTTTTTATTGCTATGTTGTTATTATTAAATATTTTTTTCGTAACTATTCCTCAGTAGGTATGTGTCATTATTTAGCTATGAATGTTCTCGTGTAATTATACGTACTTGTAAGGTACAGTAGCCCCATGACTTCTTTGGTGCTGACTGACAGCTGAATTCTGACAGCCAACATTTAGGTATATACCTAAATTTTGAGTGTCAGAAGTGACAGCTGCTAAACACATGTTTTTACAGATCATATGGTTCGGCGTAGGGATACATAATTTGGTCTGGTAACATTTTAAAGCTGTCAGTCAGCACCAAAGAAGCCATGGGGCTACTGTACTTTTATCTAGTGCTGGCCTGTTATAGAACTCACGACTGTTGGCCAGCACTATAATAATGGAAATTGAGATTGAAATTGAAAACGAAAAGTCACTTGTTATATTTATTGTAAAACTATCTTGGTGCAAAATATTATATCTATAGTAAAATTATTTCTATAATACGGTGAAAAATAAGTGATTATTGTGGGGTTCATCAATGAAAGACCCGCCTCGGTGGCGTAGTTGGCTAACGCGCTTGTCGTGTTAAGCTCGACTGCTGAGGACGGGGAGATCGAGGTTCAAATCTCGGTCGGATGAACTGAGGGTGGTTTTTCCTAAAAAAAAATTCCACTCTCCCTCCACGCAAATGCGGGTTCGCGTCCTCTAATTCAACCTTCCCAATTCCTAATCCATTATCGTAATTAGTAGTCTACTTAAAAACTTATAACCCGAACGGGTAGTAAGACGCGGTGATAATATATAAAATCAATGAAAGAAAATGAAACATTTCATAGTTTTCTGACAAAACATATTTTTTAGACTTCGTCTCACCATAAGCATTGATAAAAACCTTAGGAAAGGTGGATTCTGACCTCCCCCCTTTACTTTCGTAAGAAAACATAATAAAAAAATGGCTGTGTCCCCCCCCCCCGTAAAAAAACCCTACCTAATTTAAGGTTGGCTCCTTGGAAGTAGTGGGATAGTCCGAGTGACGTCACGCTCCAAGTGCGCTATGAATATATTATCCGCTGATATTGGAACACTTGGCGACACAACGGGATCGATCCTTGTCGGGGGCAGACCGGGGTAACGTCACAAGGGGGAGGGAGGTTAGTATCTTGTGAGAAGCTCTTGCGCACAAGGGGATCTTGTGTGTTATGAAAGACGGGGACTTAATACATTAGCGAGGGATTTAACGAGAACCGGCCAGATTAAAGATGAATAATTTATTCCTGTAAATATGAATCTAATTCCTTTATAGAAACCTAAATTGCGAGCTTAACTCGGTGATATATCCCTTACTTCCCATCCGGGCTATTGTCATACTTATATGAATAGGATAGTGAGTAGTAAAGAGGATTTCTTAGAGAGAATGTAACTGCATCTGCGTGGATTTGAAGTTGATGATAATTTGGTACAAAGTGGCCGGGGTTCAATCCTCGGTCCAGGCACAGATTTATCTGATTACCAAACCCTTCCTTCACCTCTTGACAAGACATCTTGTGAATGTGGGGAATGCCAGGCCTCCACCGTGGTTCGGATTCCACGTTAAACTGTAGGTCCTTCATTTAATCTCACAATCACCCTACCATTACACATTAGCGTAAGTGCGTATAACCCGAACGGGTAGTAAGACGCGGTGCTAATAATAATAATAATAATAATAATAATAATAATAATAATAATTTGGTACAAAAGAAAACAACCTTATCACAATTGTTGAGATTTTAACTCTGTTCCGTCGTAACTTAAAACAAGATGAGACTGATGACTTCTAGTTCGTGCGCTCGTAGCTATGGGTGGCCGAGACCAAAGTCTGGAAAATGGAAATTTTCCCCTCAAATTGTTTTCACGGAAAATGTTACCCCTACTTAAATGAAATGAACGCATTCGAGATATCCCAAGCTCTTAAGTTCCCTCTTCAGTTAAATTTCTCCCTAGGACGTCAACACCAGCAACATTATTTAATGAGTTACAATAAAGCAATAACCACGATTACAGTTCTCTTCACTCATTCACGTGTCAAATACAGTGCCTGGTGGTTAAATGTGTCACTAACGTCGAGTCTGCTGTAGACCCTTCAAAATTAAAATACACCCTCTTCCCCCGGGATTCAATGATCTGACTGACATTTTCACCCCCGGTTGGGTTTGGGAGGCCAAATCTTGACGTGTGTTAGGGAAGCCCATTTATACATAAAATACGTAACTATTTCCGTGTGCAGGAAGTTTGGCGTAATTAGGGAGTATCCCAGCTGAAATACACGGGTCGTTTATACCAGATTGGTCAGAAGATGTTTGCCGTGGGTAGGTTAGGTTAGGTTACTTACAAATAAACAACATGTCCAAGAATGCCTAAGGCAAGTTGTTTAGGTAGTCTCAAGTCTGCCAAAATGAAAGGGAAAATGTGTTTTCTCTTTGTCACAAACCCCCATTCCAACGCTCCCCCCATTTACTCACTGAGACTGCGCCAAACATCCTTTTAAGTTTGGTACGAACTGGTCGCTTTTCCGGAGGGACTGCACCAAAAGCTCTGTTAATGTTGGTACAAATTCATAGCTTTTCCGGAGGGAGTGCACAAAAGTCCTGTTAACGTTGGTACAAACCGGTCGCTTTTTTTTCGTGGAGACTGCGCTAAACATTCTGTCTATGTTGGTACAAATTGGACTATTTTCCGGGGGGGACCACAAAACGTTCTAAAGCCATTCATTTCCGATAACTTAGAACGGCAACACTGCTTTGAGCCTAACAGTATGAAACCTAAATGGTGGGCTTTGTTTGGTGAGGACAGTTTACTATGGACCGCGGAGCGTGCGAGTGACCTAACTATGTTGTTTAATCTCCGACTATTATTTTCCGGTGTTTAATCAATTAAACCCTCACACTGAGGGAAGAGCTACGTCATAATCTCTTGGTAAACAAACGATACCGTTAATTCTTTTGTCAGTGATTAATGGTGAGGAGGAAGGGGGGGGGGGAGGAGGGTCCCGTTTGTCCGACGGTCGATGCAGATAAACCCGAGCCCGTTGCGAGGTTCCGGACCATCGGACGTGGCACATGGAAATATATAACTGAGCGGATATTTGGTGGATGTTGTAACCCATCTGTTGGACTTTTATACCCGGACCGACTGCGGTGAGCGGGCGGAATAAACGTCAAGTCTGGTTTACTGGTGACAGAAAGATCGGGATTATAGCTCTGGCTGGGTGTGCTAAGACTATATTCACACATATGTATGCATGTATATGAAAATATATATTTGTAAATATATATGTATATGTAGGCTAGACTGCTGAGGACGAAGAGATCGATGTTCGAATCTCGGTCGGGTGAACCATGTGTGGTTTTTCCTAAATGGGTTTTCACCCTCCCTCCACGAAAATGTGGGTACACTTCCTATTAATGTAACCTTCCTAATCCCTAAAACCATTAGTGTGATTATTACATATGCGTATAACCCGCCTCAGTGGCGTAGTTGGCTAACGCGTTAGTCGTGTTGAGCTGCTCGACTGCTGAGGACGGGGAGATCGAGGTTCGAATCTCGGTTGGGTGAACTGGGGGTGGTTTTTCCTAAACGGTTTTCCACTCTCCCTCCACGCAAATGCGGGCTCACTACCCCTAGTTCAACCTTTCCAATTCCTAATCCATTAGAGTAATTAGTACTTAAAGCGTATAACCCGAACGGGTAGTAAGACGTGGTGCTAAATATTATTAGTATTATTATTATCATAAGCGTATAACCTGAAAGGGTAAGACGTAGTGCTAGAAAATATATATGCAAATATTTTACATGCAAATATATAATATACGTGAAAATATACATGGGATGGTTTGAGTTGCAAAATTTGGACGGTAAAAATTTTTTGCTCCGGTTTTAGAATCATGGTTATTACTTCAACCTAACAAAAACCTAGTCTAGTGTTATTTGTAAGGTCAAATACTCCCTAGATATCCATTTTAAACAAAATAGTTAGAGACACTTTAGAAATATTTGGAATTTTGCAAAAACCTTTCGTCAGTAAACTATCCTTAATTTAAGGGCTAGGGTCAAACAAAAAATAACTTCATGAATCAAAGCACTATAGCATATAAATATCATGTATGGACAGAATATATCCAACAGTTTTGGATTCAGACGCAGTGACAGACAGAATGGTAAAATCCATGTTTTTGGGTTCTGGGTCACATAAAACGTAAAACTTCATCATAATATCGAGGTCAAAAATATTCACGGTCATAATACTCTCTCATTATACGAGACATTTAAAACAGAACTAGTTCTAAACAGCTTTGTGTTTATAAACACATAAAAATGACACCACTAACTAGCCAAAATACTCCAGGAAACAAATCACCCGGCATATAACAGTTTGGCCACGGGGCCCCTTATCTCAAAAGTTGATAGCTTAGTTGGGCCACATTCACTTGCCAGGAGGATTATATATATAACAGCTAATATACCTGAGGGTAGATATGAACTCGGACCCACCAATTCTTTTGCCTTATATTAGGTTAGGATTATTTATGTTAGGTCAGGATAGGTTAAATTAGCTTAGCAATTTGTTGTGTCTTACTATCCATCACTTGCTGTTTTTTGCTAGACTTGATAAAACATTTAAAACCGTATAAATGGAGAGTCACAACAGCTGTGGCTAGGTTAGTCCTCCATTACGCCTTGGTTACAATCGCCAAGAAGGAACCCGTGGTCCAACTGTAACACGCCTATCTCACCTATCTTAGAACTAGCTTTGGCCTAACAATAGTATATTATGGAGAGTTACAAACTAAGAGTAATTTGATGTCAAGTGTATGCCCTTTCTGTATTTATTTAATAAAATAATAATAATATTTAGCACCGCGTCTTACTACCCGTTCGGGTTATACGCTTTAAGTACTAATTACTCTAATGGATTAGGAATTGGGAAGGTTTTATTAGAGGAAGTTAACCCGCATTTGCGTGGAGGGAGAGTGGAAAATCATTTAGGAAAAACCACCCCAGTTCACCCGACCGAGATTCGAACCTCGATCTCCCCGTCCTCAGAAGTCGAGCTCAACACGACAAGCGCCCATAGCTTTACTTGGGAGGTAGATACAGTCGAAGCGATCACCATTTTCAGAGAGAGCTATAAATGAGGGATGTATGACAAACCCAGGTATCTTTATTTTACCTCCGCATGCTCGAATACCGGCCAGGTTTACTAGAGGCGTTTTCTCGCCCTAAATAGTTTCCCACTCTCCCTCCACGTAAATGCAGGTACACTTCATCTAGATTCTACCTTACTTATCCCTACCCCATAGGCGAGTATCCCGGACGGGTACAAGGACAAAATAAAGTAAAAAAGAAGTGGTCCGTTTCTTTACAATAGTTTACCTTCACTTAATGGCAAACACATCTATTTGTATGTTATCGTGGTTTATCAATGAATCTGACGGTGACCTGGCGGTCTAGGGGTAAGGTGTCAAGACTTCTATGCTGGCGTCCGGGGTTCAATACTCGGTCCCGGCACAGATTTATCTGATTACCAAACCCTTCCTTCACCTCTGACAAGACATCTTGTGAATGGGGGGGAATGCCAGGCCTCCGCCGTGGTTCGGATTCTACGTTAAACTGTAGGTCCTCCATTTCATCTCACAATCACCCTACCATTACACATAGCGTAAGTGCGTACAACCCGAACGGGTAGTAAGACGCGGTGATAATAATAATAATAATAATAATAATAATAATAACCTATCCGGGACAAATTGTTTATCCGTGCAAAGGGGCTATTTTTGTTAGTTTTTTACTTACCACCACGTCTTAGTACACATCCAAGCTGTAGGCATACATTAATTACGTTGTCGAAATAGGGGCAATGAAGCTAAAATTGTATAGGAAATGTACCTAACTTTGCGTGGAGGAAGAGTTATAAACCCCGTTCAGGCCAGTCCACCAGACAGGTATTCTAGTCCCAACCTTCCCGTCATCGGTGGTCCAGTATATTGTGATATATTGACGCCTTAGACCATACGGCCACTTAATCAGGTTATATTTAGTAACTAAACAATAAACTGTAATACATTTGATAAAAAGAGTATTTTGAACTTACCCTAGTAGATTCCTCCCTTCCCCCCTCCCCTTTTCCCCAGATTTTGAAGTAGGTGGAGCAAGTAATTTAACAGCATGTAACCTCCATGATAGATGGCTCTTTCTTTCTGGAATCATATTTCCTCCTTCCCCCCAAAAAATTAAAACGTAAATTCACAAGGAAGAGAATCCAGGGTAAAAAAAAAGATAGTGAAAATAGTAAAGAAATTAAAAATTATCTTATAAAAAATGTGGTAAGATCATCTCTAAAATGCGCAGGAAGGGAAAATAATCGACCATATATGTGCGGTAACGTTATTAAGAAAACCGAGAAATATGAGCAAGAAAATTAATAAACAATGCTATGTTATGATGCTTAAAAATACTTAAAACATATATATTTGAATCTAATTCTAAAGGCACAGTTATCTAATTACTGATATTAAAACTTTTTTTCCCTCTAGTAATGACATAATTGAATAATAATCTAATTATAAACCCAATGGTTCAATTATTAATACCTTGGGGGGTAATTAATTCGGTAATCCTAACACGTGATGGAATATAGTAATATACGTCCCCCGCAAAGTGAACTAATCCAATCAGCCCGGACTCGAACGCTTTTACTTGGGTTCCATTTTAAAACGTTTTGAAATCTGATGAAAAAAAATAAAAGAGAAGCTAGTGTGCATCGGCGCCGCTTTAATTCCATACACACATATATATACACACACACACACGCACACACATTATGAGGACGGAAAAAAAATCATTAATAAAGCAAATTTGAACTGTCAATTGTTTTCGATGGCATTTCCTGACGAAGGGGTTGAGTGTTGGGTGTTGGGAGCTCTTCAAAGCATGTTCGATAAAGAATATATTTTTTTTCCAGAACGAACGGGATAAATCACGCGTGCCTAGGTCCGTACACACACGCAATGTGAGTCAGTGAATACGTGTCAGCACCAGAGCTCATCAGAATAATGGCAGGAAATAAGTCTACAGTCAAGGGACACTGAACATGTCACCTCCCACTGACAAAATGTCCTCTCTATCTCTCTCTCTCTTTCTTTTGAAAAAGCAGATATAATTAAAAGAAAAAATAACATCGTCTCTTGGTGACCTGGCTGTCTAGGGGGTAAGGTGTCAGACTTCTGTGCTGGCGGCCGGGGTTCAATCCTAGGTCCCGGTACAGATTTATCTGATTACCAAACCCTTCCTTCATCTCTGACAAGACATCTTGTGAATGTGAGGAATGCCAGGTCTCCACCGTGGTTCGGATTCCACGTTAAACTGTAGGCCCTCCATTTCATCTCACAACCACCCTACCATTACACATTATCGTAAGTGCGTACAACCCGAACGGGTAGTAAGACGTGGTGCTAATAATAATAATAGTAATAATAACATCGTCTCTTTCTCTCTAATCTCCCCCTCTTTCCTCAGCATTCTTCCTTCAGCATGTTCTTAATTGATCGTTTATATGGAAGGCTTGGTGGTCTGGTGAGTGTGATAGGGTTTGCGTGTCTTGGGTAAAGTTAGTTTGTAGATCTTAGTTTTGCATTTTATGAACTGCGTCTTATGGACCACCCGCACAGAGCTGTGTGCGCTATGTACGCTATCTTAGCGACGTCTCGGTGTGTTTTGATTCCCGGCTATATTTTAACGTCGCTTACGACGGACATGCGCAGTAGACCCGCCGTGGTA
>CABFVX010003851.1:21888-37947 GCA_902151425.1 Timema shepardi | reverse complement strand
TTAAAGGAAGAAAGTGTTGTTGCAACCACTGACACGTAAAAAAAAAAATTTAAAAAAAGGAAGAAAGAAAAGAAAATTGAACAGAAAAAATACAAAATGAAGTCGTACATACGCACACATATAAGACGACTATATTATTTTTCTTCTTCTTTTTCTCGAGCTCATTTTCATGTAAACTCAATTCTCTAAGAGTTTCTCTAGAGTCGGACATTTTTTCTTTCTTTCTTTTCTATCTTTGTGTGTGTTACTCGGTGAGGTTGGAGGAGATGGTTCTGGGGGTAGTTTGCTAAGGGTTGTAGGAGAAGGGGGTGGGGATTTCTGCTCCTTTTACTGGTGCATGATTTCCAAACTGGCAACATTTCTGACAACAAAGTTCCGAAGCAAGGGGTACCTTATTAAACTTGTTTTTCATTCTTTAGTTCCTTCTGGGAGCGAGTCTATGTTTTATTTATAAAGGCGCACCCCTTTACCCCGTTCCCCTTAGCCTGGCGCAACACGCTCATCGTAGAATGTAACGGCCGACCAAAGGACTTTCAGTTTTTATCTAGTTGTGTGATTAACTTATGATTGGTGACAGTTCCCTCTGAGCTGCCCCTGTTGATACGATAGTTGCGATTAACTTATGATTGGTGACAGTTATCGCCGAACTACCCCTGTTGATACGATAGTTGTGATTAACTTATGATTGGTGACAGTTCCAGCTGAGCTGCCCCTGTTGATACGATAGTTGTGATTAACTTATGATTGGTGACAGTTCCAGCTGAGCTACCCCTGTTGATACGATAGTTGTGATTATCTTATGATTGGTGACAGTTCCCGCTGAGCTACCCCTGTTGATACGATAGTTGTGATTATCTTATGATTGGTGACAGTTCCCGCTGAGCTACCCCTGTTGATACGATAGTTGTGATTATCTTATGATTGGTGACAGTTCCCGCTGAGCTGCCCCTGTTGATATGATAGTTGCGATTAACTTATGATTGGTGACAGTTATCGCTGAGCTGCCCCTGTTGATACGATAGTTGCGATTAACTTATGATTTGTGACAGTTCCAGCTGAGCTGCCCCTGTTGATACGATAGTTGCGATTAACTTATGATTGGTGACAGTTCCAGCTGAGCTGCCACTGTTGATACAATAGTTGCGATTAACTTATGATTGGTGACAGTTCCCGCTGAGCTACCCCTGTTGATACGATAGTTGTGATTAACTTATGATTGGTGACAGTTCCAACTGAGCTACCCTTGTTGATACGATAGTTGTGATTAACTTATGATTGGTGACAGTTCTCGCTGAGCTGCCCCTGTTGATAAGATAGTTGCGATTAACTTATGATTGGTAACAGTTCCTGCTGAACTACCCCTGTTGATACGATAGTTGCGATTAACTTATGATTGGTGACAGTTCCGCCCCTGTTGATACGATAGTTGCGATTAACTTATGATTGGTGACAGTTCCAGCTGAGCTGCCCCTGTTGATACGATAGTTGCGATTAACTTATGATTGGTGACAGTTATCGCTGAGCTGCCCCTGGTGATACGATAGTTGCGATTAACACAATACACTGATGTATGGCTATTTTTCTAACAACTATTAAGCACCCGCTAAATGGATCGAACGATCTAGTGCATCGTTCTCGCAATATACGAGACTACCGATGATGGAGAGATCGGGACTCAAATATCGGTTTGGTGTAATGAGGGTAGTCTATCATAAATGGTTTTCCACTCTCCCTTGAAGAAAATGTTGGCACACTTAATCAAAATCAACCTTCCTCCTCCCTAATACAGTAGCGTAGTTAGTTAATATGAGTATAACTTGAGTGGATAGTAAGACACGCTGCAAAAACCAATTAATCGTTAAGAAAGCCCGACACTGTCGTGTCGTGTAATGTTTCCAGGGTAATCAGAGCTGGTACCTGTGATAATCATGTTCTCCCACACTGTCCCGATTTGACCAATCAAACGTAGGCTCTGCTTTACACACCTCTAATGGGAATGTATGTTCTTTGTTACCTGACCAATGAGTGTTCTATTGAGTGATGAGAACATACCACAGGTACAGTTTAAACTAGCTCTGGTTACACTGGCAACATTCCACGATACGATTCTGGTGATTTTAATATATACAGTCAACTCTCGATTTTACGACCCCTGGAATAGCGTCCCTCTCGAAGTAACGACCCTTTTTTGAGGAAACGTGAAAAATGTGGGAAAAAAGGTTGAAAAGTTTTAGGAAATCGGCTGTAAAATGTGTTTGTTGCATTTATTTAGGTCGCTGCGTTGCAATTATCTTTGTGAGCACTGTATTACCAGTAACTGGGGTGGGTCAGGTATAAAAAAAAGTCACCACCTCATCAATGCCAGCCAATATCACTTGACTCTGTCCACCCCCTCCCACAAGCAAGACAATGTTTCCCCGCGCGCGACTGCCGCTACATCACGCGCCAGGCTTGCTTTTGCCATTGTTATTTCGATTCTCGATTTGGTTACTATTTTGGTTTGATTTTGTGAACAATTTTTGACGACCCATGCTATTGTTTAACATTGTTATTTTGATTTGGTTACGTTTTTGGTTGGATTTTGTGAACGATTTTTGATGACCCGCGCTATTTTTTTTAATTTGATACGAACTTATAATTTTGACGAAATGAGTGAAAGGAGTACCTTCTTCAAGAAATGGGTAGGTTTTATTTTATTTTATTTTTCACGTACTGTCTAAAAAATGCAATTTTTTCGTATGAAGGTCAGGGATGGAACTAAAATCTGTTAAAATTCCAATAACGACCCCTTCAAAATAACGACCCTTTTCCAGGGAACCGTGAAAGGTCGTAGAATCGAGAGTTGGCTGTAGTTCATACCAAAATAAAAAAGTAGAAGGTCAGAGAATATTTTATTTTCAGTAGGTGGTGCCCTTGAGATGAGTACTAGTGTTGTAGACTCGTTCCCCCTTTATTTGTGAGTTGAGGGTTAGATTCCCGCCATGGCCTGAAATTTGATCAAGTGGGAAAATGGGGTTTCACCTTCCAAAAGGATGAATTAACGGCACGAGGGCTGTGTCATGTGTATGTTCTATATTTAAGTTAATTTGTAAGTTATGTGATGATATAATCAGTTGGTTTAGAAAGTTCACGTTAAATACCTCGAGTAAAATAAAACAAAATGTCATATGGAACATGTGTTTATGATGTTATGGGCGTAAATTGTAGCCCACGCATTCCAGTAACTTTCTCCCTGACGCAACCCTCCTCTTACTAACTACCCCCGGGACGGACCTACCCCCTTGGGTTGACACAGTTGTCGTGTCTACTACCCTCTAACTACCCGCAACAACGGTAATAACAGGAACAAACATCCCGGAGGGGGGAGAACATCACACTCTGTGTAGCTGTGTTTACATTACACTGGTCAGGCTGGTGTGAATGTGTAGATGTGTTGTTTACATTACACTGGTCAAGCTGGTGTGAATGTGTAGCTGTGTTGTTTACATTGCACTGGTCAGGCTGGTGTGAATGTGTAGCTATGTTGTTTACATTGCACTGGTCAGACTGGTGTTAGTGTGTAGATGTGTTGTTTACATTGCACTGGTCAGGCTGGTGTGTGTGTAGCTGTGTTGTTTACATTGCACTGGTCAGACTGGTGTTAGTGTGTAGCTGTGTTGTTTACATTGCACTGGTCAGACTGGTGTGTGTGTAGCTGTGTTGTTTACATTACACTGGTCAGGCTGGTGTGAATGTGTAGCTGTGTTGTTTACATTGCACTGGTCAGACTGGTGTTAGTGTGTAGCTGTGTTGTTTACATTACACTGGTCAGACTGGTGTTAGTGTGTAGCTGTGTTGTTTACATTGCACTGGTCAGACTGGTGTTAGTGTGTAGATGTGTTGTTTACATTGCACTGGTCAGGCTGGTTTGTGTGTAGCTGTGTTGTTTACATTACACTGGTCAGGCTGGTGTGAATGTGTAGCTGTGTTGTTTACATTACACTGGTCAGACTGGTGTTAGTGTGTAGCTGTGTTGTTTACATTGCACTGTTCAGACTGGTGTTAGTGTGTAGATGTGTTGTTTACATTGCACTGGTCAGACTGGTGTTAGTGTGTAGCTGTGTTGTTTACATTAGACTGGTCAGGCTGGTGTGAATGTGTAGCTGTGTTGTTTACTGTGTAGCTGTGTTGTTTACATTGCACTGGTCAGGTTGGTGTGAATGTGTAGATGTGTTGTTTACATTACACTGGTCAGGCTGGTGTTAGTGTGTAGATGTGTTGTTTAAATTGCACTGGTCAGGCTGGTGTGTGTGTGTAGATGTGTTGTTTACATTGCACTGGTCAGGCTGGTGTGTCTGACTCTGTGTAGATGTGTTGTTTACATTGCACTGGTCAGGCTGGTGTGTGTGTGTGTAGATGTGTTGTTTACATTACACTGGTCAGACTGGTGTTAGTGTGTAGCTGTGTTGTTTACATTAGACTGGTCAGGCTGGTGTGAATGTGTAGCTGTGTTGTTTACATTGCACTGGTCAGGTTGGTGTGAATGTGTAGATGTGTTGTTTACATTACACTGGTCAGGCTGGTGTGTGTGTGTGTAGATGTGTTGTTTACATTACACTGGTCAGGCTGGTGTGAATGTGTAGCTGTGTTGTTTACATTAAACTGGTCAGGCTGGTGTGAATGTGTAGCTGTGTTGTTTACATTACACTGCCAGGATATTCTGTCTGTATGTGTTAATGTGTCATTTAAGTTGAACTGTCTGGTAAATATTTGATAATTTTTTGGTTATTTAGGATAATGTTCAGGTCATTAAAGCCCAGGCCATGGTAAAAATAACACATAGTTTTTGATCAAAAATTGTATAAAATCTTTCATAAACAATTTTTATAAAATAAATAAACGATATGAGATGATGTACCGCCCTCAGATTTTATTCACGTTTCTTGCCAAGTCCCAGACTCATAGAGAGATGGTTTCAAAGATGGCGGCGGGAAACAGAAGCCACACACTCACACATCCCGGTCCAAGCCATTGTTCTTGTGAGTGGGAGTGTGGGGGACCACTCCTGCCCTCTCCCCTCATTATCCCCTCTTCAGGGGTTTGGGGGGTCAAGTGCCAGTGATGGGCTCTCATGAATGCATGGCAGTGTTTTCTTACGTGGCTTTGGAAAGTGGTCATTACCCGGGGTAATCAACTAGTGGTATTAATTTCACTTCATGAAGTGGGCTCCATATATTGTAACACCCTCCCCCACCCCTCGGGAAGTAGGGGACGAAACAACACGACAGTATATCTCCAGCGTCTTACCAACCAGCGTCTTACCAACCAGCGTCTTACCAACCAGCGTCTTACCAACCAGCTTCTTACCAACCAGCGTCTTACCAACCAGCTTCCAGGCTATAAACATATCTACTAATTTCGATAATGTGCTAGGGATGAGGAGTTTATATTTGGAGGAAGTGTACCTTCACTCGCTTGGGAACGTAGAGTGAAAAAAACACTAAAGAAAGACTACCCTCAATACACCCAACTGGTCTTCGAACCCCGGTCTCCGCGTCGTCGGCAGTCCAGTCCATTATGAGAGTGACGTATTTATACAAGAGGTCGGAAATATGTTTGGGCCTCGTTCGACTTACAAACTTACCAAAGAATATCGGAAACCTTTTTGGGCTTCGGTCAACTTACAAACTTACCAAATAATACCGGAAACCTTTTTGGGCCTAAGTCGACTTACAAATTTGCCGAAGGTCCCATGATCCTCCATTATTTCTTCACTTCCCTTTTGATTCCTTTTTTTTTTGTCCATACGTATCTTATATTCATTCTTTAAAATCAACTTTCCTAAAATGCTTATGTTACCATCTTTCTAGAAAAAGGTACAGAATAGATATAGTCTACATTTTAATACTAAACTATTTCAAATAAATTTACCGTTTATAACCGATCCAGATTATTCTGGTCACACTCAAATATTATTTGAAAGTAATTGATATATTTGAGAATTTAGAAGACTCAAAGATAGACTTTTAATGACGTTATAATTATATTACGTGGCCGACTGTAAATATCCGCGAGATGGACCAGTTGCTGAAACTTGTTTTAGACCACTCGACCACTGAGGCGGGTGACACGTAATTAATCACGCCGACGCCCGTGTCAGTGGGCACGCGGTTTTAAATGTCCGGCTCATTTAGTCTGTTTCACCGATGAAGATGAGGTTGGGGTTGAAATCCTCGCTAGGTGTACTGAGAGTTATATAAAGTGTTTTCAGCTCTATCTTGATGCGCAAAGGTGGAGTATATTTCCTTTAAATTGCACCCTCCTCCTCCTTAGCTGATTACCATAGCTTGTTTGGCGTATCGTGCCAAACAGACGCGGGGGACCAGGAGGGGCGGGGGTAAGAACACCTTACAATAACATTAATTTTTAATTTCTTAGTGTTTAAAAATGTTTAAATAATCAAATAAGTATTATATAAATAAAGAGATTTTATTTTAACTAATACTAAAATATACTGGAAACTGACACCTTCGCTCAGTTGGTAGCGTGTCGGTCTACTGAGCTAAGAGTCCTGGGTTCAATTCCTGGCATGGCCGGAATATTTATCATTGGTAAAATGTGGGTTTACACTTTCACATTGAGAAATTAACAAAAGTAGACTGGATGTTGTGTATGTTCTAGTCTTAAATTAGATTAAAAGGCATATGAAGCTATAACAGGCCTAGCAAGCCGGTAGAGAACAATATATGGCTGGAATAAATAACTGACCTAGGCAACAAGCTGGGAACAATGATGGGTATAAGAAAAAACTAAGCATATATACAGTAGCCCCGTGGCTTCTTTGGTGCTGACTGACAGCTCACAGCTGACTTTTGACAGTCAACATTTAGGTATATACCTACATTTTGACTGTCATTAATAACAGCTGCTAAACACACGTTTTTGCAGATCATATGGTTCGGCGTAGGGATACATAATTTGGTCTGGGAACTTTTCAAAGCCGTCAACTGTCAGTCAGCACCAAATAAGTCGTAAGGCTACTGTAGGTAGATAACATCTAGACCGAAACACCGGTGAGAGGTGAACTGTAGATGAAAAGTGAGAACGATTAACTGGCTTATTAAGTCCACCGCATCGAGCTTACCGTGGTCGTGTCGCAACCAGTGGGAACGGACGTGTCTGTTGGTTTTTTATTCTTAACTATATTTTAAGCTCAAACTATCATTGCTGGTGATTTCAGCGTCTATCATCTATAGAATTTGTAAATAATTTAATGTATTACTTAGAGATGAGTCCAATTTCATATTTCTTGAATCTAAATCTTAAATTTTCTTTCGAGTCTCGAATACAAGTTAGAATATTCGAATCTTTAAATGTGTACTATTTAAGTTAAAGTGAAAATATTAAAAAAGTGTATCTAAAAAAAATAGTTGTCTAAGGTTTGACGCTTCGACAGATACTATTTTGTTTAACAAGTATATTAAGCTATAAACAACAACGAGATCACTTTTTACGTTCTCTCGACACCTCGGAGGGAGAAGTATTGTGATCGTAAAAAAAATCTAACTGGAAATTTTGATAAATGTAGATGCTTCATGACCCCCTGAAACCAAGAAAGTGGTTTTCGCAATTTCGTCTGTCTGTACCTCGGGCTAGTGCCGAAACTATTATATCAATTGGGCTATAACTTGTTATCTGGGGTTTTCATAAGGTTCCCCCAAAGGGTTTTTGGAATTATATATCCAATCCTATATTCAAGGGTCGTTCACTGAAGGGCAAAATGATAAAAAATATTTTTTTCTCGAAATTCACTGTACATTTTATATGTAGACATTGTTTATTATTATAAACCAGAAGGCATCTCTCATATTCTCATGAAAATTAATTTGAAGGTACTTTACATGTGGAAATATTTCCAGTTATCATCATTTCTCTGCAACTATTTGAGATACGAAATAACTTATCATTGTAATGTTGTATTACTACTAAAGATTACAATCTTTTATTTGAAATATATTTTTATAAAATCAGTAGTTTCTGAGATATATGAATGAATATGATTCTTATGCTCTTTGGTGGACAAAGATGTTTCTCTTTTCTCAATTTCTCTGTAACAATGTTCCTAGCTCCTAGTGACATAGAGTAAGTAACAATGTTCCTAGCTCCTAGTGCCACAGAGTAAGTAACAATGTTCCTAGCTCCTAGTGGCATAGAGTAAGTAACTATGTTCCTAGCTCCTAGTGCCATAGAGTAAGTAACAATGTTCCTAGCTCCTAGTGACATAGAGTAAGTAACAATGTTCCTAGCTCCTAGTGCCACAGAGTAAGTAACAGCGTGTATTATGTCGTTTATGATCTTTGGTGCAGTGTTTCTACAACAATGTATATACCTATTATTTCATTTCACAAATCTTACGAGTTTTTAGTAAATGTCTATATTAAGATAAAAGCCGGAGAAAGTCTGCGCAGCGCAGCGCACCATACCATTTATTTTTTATTGGATTAAATATATTAATGCAGCTTTTTCTTTGTTACTCCTCTAACTACACAAGTCTAACTAATTCTTTTTATAAATTGCTTAAAATGGTTATATCAAGTCAAGGTCTTCATTGTATTCGAGATAGTTTTTTGTTTTACGAATTTGAAATTTCATAGATTATAGGGATTATAGGAATCTAGGATCCAAGCATTCACATATCTAGTATTATTATTGTATCATCAGTGGCGTGGTAACATCTTGGGAAGCTGGTGCAGTAAGTATGCTTGGAGGAGATGCAAAGTTAGGAGGATGGGGGGTACACTATACAACCAGAGCCCGTCTCTCCTGGGGACCATGGGACCAATGTGCCGACCCTGATGGAGGGTACTCAATACAACCAGAGCTCAAGTCTCGCCTGGGGATCCATGGGACCATTGTTCCGACCCTGATGGAGGGTACACAATACAACCAGAGCTCAAGTCTCGCCTGGGGACCATGGGACCATTGTTACGACCCTGATGGAGGGTACACAATACAACCAGAGCTCAAGTCTCGCCTGGGGACCATGGGACCATTGTGCCGACCCTGATGGAGGGTACACAATACAACCAGAGCTCAAGTCTCGCCTTGGGACCATGGGACCATTGTTCCGACCCTGATGGAGGGTACACAATACAACCAGAGCTCAAGTCTCGCCTGGGGACCATGGGACCATTGTTCCGACCCTGATGAGGGTTGTATCAAAATAACCAATTTACCAAGATTCGATCCGGGCGGGAAGGCAAGAGGCTTCCATCTTTCTGATTGTCTAATTGTTCCTCAACATGAGTTATTGAGACCCAAAACTGCTCCCTACCCGGCTTCGATGAATTGTTTCAAGGTCAGTGGCTCATTATTGTGTTCTACCCCTCCCAGAATACACCGCGACCATGTCACGAACAGAACTGAGAGAGGTATCTCCTGGCCGCGCACGTGCGTGGGAGATAAAACCCTCTCCCCCTCCCTCCGCGCCACCCTAGACAACGGGTCACGTATCTCGGCTTCTATCCTCTTACCGTGACTTTTTGTTATTGTTGTTTTTTTGTTCTGGTCACCAACGGTTAAACCATACCCGCTTTTGTTTTGTTTTTGTGGCCAGCCTGGTACGTGTCAGCTTTTGATGGGTCAAGCCGCACGCTGTTACACTTGTACCAACTGTCGGGGAAAGTAATTCCCTCCTCTCGAGAACAGGAAGAATATGTTGGATGACATCCACTGCGTTTGCTCCAAAGAAGGTGTATTTAGTAAACTCCGAATTAATCCTAGATTCACTTTTTTTTTTTTTGCGTCACGTGAAAACAAAATGTTGTACCTCGCCAAGATGCTAACCTGAATCTCTCAAGAGGAAGGTGTACATCACCTGAAACACCACGTCCACACTTACCTTAGGTGTGACGTTAAAATGGAGGAAGGGGGCGGGTGGGTAAATCAATTCTTGTTGCTACTTTTTATAACACAAATGTCAACACACACTTTATTTATTTTTTCCTCGGCCCCGGCACCAACAAATACCCGCACCGGTGAGCACATGGACTAGATGTCAGTCTTGTATTGCCATTTGGGGGTCAGAAATGTAGGGGGTTCAAATCCTGGCAGCGTGCATGGTTCTTTCTTAAGTGGTTTCCACTCTCCTTCTAGGCGAGTTTGGGTATGTTTCCTCTAAGTATTACCCTTCTCACTCCTACCCATTAGTGTAATTAAATGCATATATTCCATACGGAGATTACTGCGCGCATATATATATATATATATATATATATATATCGTGTTAAACGTTAGCGCCACGTCTCACTTCTCGTTTGGGCTGTACGCATATTATGTACTAATTACACTAGCGTGTTAATTATGAATAAGGTTGAATTTAGAGGAAGTGTACCCCCACTTGTACGTATGAAGAGGGGAGAACTATTTAGGAAAAACTACCCTCAGTCCACCTGTTCGGTATTCGAACCCTGATCTCATCGTTATCGGCAGTTGCGCATGTTGCGAGAGTAACTACGTCATAGCTATCTCAGACCCCATGAGGCAATTTTATAATATGTTTTATTTGTTTTCCACCCTGTCTAATAGCATCACCAATTAGGATCGCCAATTTTTTTTCAAAACTGAACAAAGGACATTTGCCCGCAGCCAGAAAATGTGATGTCTTCCCTTTGTCTTGTACGTCTTGTATATTTGTAAATTGTCATTATTGAATTTTAATAATATTAGTATACACTTACCCGCCTCGGTGGCGTAGTTGGCTTATGCGCCTGGCGTGTTGAGCTCGGCTGCCGAGGACGGGGAGATCGAGGTTCGAATCTCGGTTGGGTGAACTGGGGGGTGGTTTTTCCTAAATGGTTTTCCACTCTCCCTCCACGCAAATGCGGGTTCACTTCCTCTAATTCAACCTTCCCAATTCCTAATCCATTAGAGTAATTAGTACTTAAAGCGTATAACCCGAACGGGTAGTAAGACGTGGTGCTAAATATTATTATTATTATTAGTATACACTTTTTATGAGAGATCCAGCATATATTTTTTATTGTAAAAGTAAGGGCTCCGTTGGTCCAAACATCTTTGGGAACATCTTCCTTAGACCACGTGGCCACCGAAGTGGGTATACAGCTATAAATATGGCAATGTTATTGCCATTATTTGCTTATTTTTTTGGTTGAAAATCGTCCATTAGTTCAAAAGGTTATATAGTTGAAGAGACAGACAGTTACCCACTTTGGTGGCTCTGTGTTCAAACGCACTTTTCTCGTGTTGGACTAGACTGCTGAAGCCACGGAGATCGGGGTTCGATCCCGGTCAGATGCACTGAGGAGGATTTTTTTTTCCTAAATGATTTTATACTCTTCCTCTACGCAAATGTGTGCGCGTTTAATCTATATTAATCCTTTCTAATCCCTAACATATTAGTGTAATTAGTACATAGGCGTATAATCCGAACGGATAGTAAGACGTGCTGTTAAAAAAAAGACAGACAATCAAAACGAACCATTTTTTTTTTTTTTTCTTCTAAGAGCGCGTCCAAGATGTGAGGTAAGGACGACATCAAGCAATAATCTTCCCCCTCCCTCTACTCAACCCCCTTCCATAAATCATCCTTTCTTTCCCTCCCTCCAAAGAAGAAAAAAAAAGACCTAATTCCATTCTGGGTTGTCTCATGTGGTGGACCCCCGCCTCGCCCCCCCACAAGAAGAATAAGTAGTGAGGGCGGATTGAGAATAAGCGCGCTCTAGTCCGGCCACAAGAGGTTCATGACTTCATGGGGAACTCCCCAGACATTGTCTGCGCCACACACGGTAAATAAAAACCACAAGTAACGGAAAGGGGGATGGGGTGGAAATCCAACCCCTCCCTCCCCTTAATTCTACCTTGCAACCTCTACAGAAGGCTCAGGATGGATTGATACCGAGGAATTGAATTAACTTGGATGAGCTAAAAATATTATTAAAAAAAAAGATAAAAGACAAGAATGATGACTTGATGGGGAATAGAAGGGGAGGGAGATTCAAAGGGGAAGGATCAACAAAAATTGAAGTAGCTCGAGAAGCCGAAGACCACGAGATTTTATTTTAAGTTTCCATCACCCGGATTTGTTTTAAGAAACCCCTCCTCCCCCCTCTCAGCTGAATGATATTATATTTTTACTTCCTCATATAGAAAAAAGTATTTGTGATCAGAAAAAATGTTCTATCTCAAGTTTATTATGAATCTTGACGTTTTGTTTATACAAAAAAAAAACAAGTGGGTCTTACAATTTTCCATTTGTGTCTGTCTGTCCCTGGGGCTACAGCCGAAATGGTTCGATGGTTTATGTTACAACTTGATATTTAGATGTTACATGGTCGTACCTCAAAGATATTATTAGATTTTATTGTGGACCTCAAATTAAGGATAGTTTTCTTAAGATTGATTTTTTTGAAAATACGAAATATTTGGCAACTGGCTATAACGATTTGGTGTCGAATATATATATCTGAGGAGTGTTTTAATTGACAAATAACGCTGTGTTCTTGTTTTTTGGAGAGGAATTTCTTTAAGGGTAGTTTACTGATGACTAATTTTTGAATATTTTGTCACAAATTATAATAGACGAGAAAGTATCTTCGGTTGTGTCAAAACATTTATTTGGGTAATTAATTAGTTACCCGCTTCGGTGACAGAATGGGCTAAGGCTTCATTCTCGCGTTACACTGGTCTGCTTAAGATGGGGAGATTGGGGTTCTAATCCCGGTCGCGTCTACCTAAGGTGGTTTTCTTTAGATGGTTTCCCACCCTCCTTTCATGCAAATACGTGTAGAACTAACTCTAAAATATTTCTTCCTCATACCTACCCTATTATAGTAATCATCATGTATGCATAACCTGAACAGGTAGTAAGACACAGTGATAAAAAAATAATTATTATAATACCCGCACAGGTGGGTTCATGTATTTAATGTATGGATCATCTAGTCTGGTTTGCCAGTGATGAGAAGGTCATGGTTTGAAACCTGACTGAGTGTACTAAGGGTGTTTATTCCCTTATAACCCGCCTCGGTGGCGTAGTTGGCTAACGCGCTTGTCGTGTTGAAGCTCGACTACTGAGGACGGGGAAATCGAGGTTCGAATCTCGGTCGGGTGAACTAGGGGTGGTTTTTCCTATATGGTTTTCCACTCTCCCTCCACGCAAAAGACTGCTATGAGACCAAACAACAAACACGTTCCAAGAGACTATTATTGGACCAAACAATAAACATATTCCAAGAGACTATTATTGGATCAAACAACAAACATACTCCAAAAGACTGCTATGAGACCAAACAACAAACTTATTCCAAAAGATTTCTGTTGAACCAAACAACAAACTTATTCCAAAAGATGTCTATTGAACCAAACAACAAACTTATTCCAAAAGATTTCTGTCGAACCAAACAACAAACATATTCCAAAAGATTTCTGTCGAACCAAACAACAAACATATTCCAAAAGATTTCTGTCGAACCAAACAACAAACTTATTCCAAAAGATTTCTGTTGAACCAAACAACAAACTTATTCCAAAAGATTTCTTTTGAACCAAACAACAAACTTATTCCAAAAGACTGCTGTTGAATCAGATGCTGTTGAACGTGGAAGAACTACACCAGGGGAGTTGTAAGGGCTTGAGGAATGGGAGGGATAGCGGCGTGTAAGGCGGGAAGCCACGGCGGGATGCAGGGGTAGAGCGAAGGGTTGTTGCGAGAGTGAAATCTCGTCATTAACACGGCTCAGAAACTCACGGCTATTGTACATATTTCATGGAGTGGCGGGAGGTATAGTGCACGGGTGCAATTGACTGAATTATGGAGAGAGGTTCCTGTCACTCAGTGGTTTCAGGGACTGACTGAGGATTATATATATGCTTTTCAGAGAGATAGCCTAGATACATTCGTGAGCCTGGATCCATTCGAGAAAGATAGTCTAAATATATTTTATGGAGAAATAGCCTGGTTCCGTTCAAAATAGATAGTCTAGATAAATTCCAGAGAGCTAGCTAGCTTAGGTCTATTCTAGGGAGATAACCTAGATACATTCCAAAGAAATATACTAAATTTGTTCCAGAGAGATAGCCTTGATCGATTCCAAAGAAATAAACTAGATCAATTCCAGAGAGCTAGACTAGATAAATTCCAGATAGATAGCCAGTTTCCATTCCAGAGAGATAGCCTTGATCCTTTTCAGAGAGTTAGTCTAGTTCCATTCAAGAGAAATAGCCTAAATCTTTTACAGATAGATAGGCTAGATACATTCCAAATAAATAGCTTAAATACATTCTAGATCCTGAATCCATTCCAGAGAGATAGTCTAGATATATTTTATAGAGAAATATACTTTTCCATTCAAAATAGATAACCTAGATACATTCCAGAGAGATAGCCTAGATACATTCCAAAGAAATAGCCTAGATACATTCCAAAGAGATAGCCTAGACACATTTCAAAAATATAGCCAGGTTTCATTCCAGATAGCCTAGATATATTCCAGAGAGATAGCCCCGTTTCATTCCAGATAGCCTAGATATATTCCAGAGAGATAGCCAGGTTTCATTCCAGATAGCCTAGATATATTCCAGATAGATAGCCAGGTTTCATTCCAGATAGCCTAGATATATTCCAGAGAGATAGCCAGGTTTCATTCCAGATAGCCTAGATATATTCCAGAGAGATTGCCAGGTTTCATTCAAGATAGCCTAGATATATTCCAGAGAGATAGCCAGGTTTCATTCCAGATAGCCTAGATATATTCCAGATAGATAGCCAGGTTCCATTCCAGAGAGATAGCCTAGTACTACCATCCCACAAGATTCTCTCTACAATATCTCCTACCTCCTGACATCCAGATATTGAGTACTTGAAAATAAAGGCTGATGGTTTGCTTTTGAATGTTAATGCCTTTCACAGTTTGTTTGTAAGTCGAATTTTGATACAAGTTGTTTAAAATTCTCACTTTACTTATACAAACTAGTACAGCGTAGTTCTCCTTTATGAAGGTTTGTTGCATTCCCGCGATTTTCATTCTGCCTCAAGCAATTCAAAGTTTGGGTTAGATTCTAATTAATAAAAAATTAGTAAAGGCAACTCTAAGCCATGGGAAACTTAGAACAAACGCTGTGTGTGGCATCGTGGTTAGAATATATTTACATTAAGTTCTCATCCATATATGAATATTAAGATTATATATAAGGGGTCAGCAATAGATCAGTAGCAGCAATTCTCAATCGATAGTGTAGGAAAATGACATCGTCACGAAAAGGCAAACTTACCATGCTTGTTTCCACTATGGTGTAGCTTATAAGATAGGTACATAGTGTAATCCGTCAAGGTAAGACTGCTACCTCTCAGGGTAAACGGATTATACTGTACATTTATTTTATTTTATGCATATTCAATAAAGTCAAGGACATTAGAATTAGAGTGAATATTGTATTTAAGGAATAAGTACAAGATGTATAGAAAAAAAAACAATAATTAATAGTAGAGTGGAGAAACGAAGGGTGATCGCGGGACCTTTGATGAATGTAAATGTCGATAAGGGCCGAAAAAAAGTTGCCGAAACCTGCTATAGATATATGTACGAGTAGTTTAACGTTTACTATAACACACGAAGAGTATCGGTAGTCTGAGATTATTTGTTTTATTACCGCGTCTTACTACCCGTTCGGGCTATAAGTATATGCACTAACTACTAAAATGTTAGGGATGAGGAAGGTCAAATTTAGAGGAAGTGTACCTGCATTTGCGTGGAGGAAGAGGGGGGAGGGAGAAACCATTTATGAAAAACTTCCTCAGTAAGCCCAACCGGGTTTCGAACCCCAATCTCTCCGTAATTAAAAGTCCCGTCTGGTGCCAGAGTGACGCATTAGCCCATTCGCCCACTGAGGCGGGTATTGTCCTCACACAAATCCACATTCAGGTAGAATAAGGTTAACTCAGCCTCCATGAGTATGGGAAGCGCTTAATTGCAACCATACATCCCTTCATAGAGGGCGCAGCTGCTCGCTGATTGACCAGAAGGGCAAAGTGATTGAGTAGGCGATATACCCCCCCCCCCC
>CABFVX010003850.1:0-66902 GCA_902151425.1 Timema shepardi | reverse complement strand
AACATACGCACTATGGTCTATATATGACATACGTCTTGCATTTTCTCCCTTGGTCAACAAAGTAAAAACTAACCAATGGACAGAGTCCTGGCGACACATTTTATGATGGCTAGCTTCTTATTGGTATAAAGAAATGGCGTGCTCTACCACCAAATACTGTGAACCTCCTCCCTTTAACAGGAAGCAACGCAATAGATATTTTAACAAGAAAGAAGGTATAAAAAAATATATTTTAGGGTGAAGTCCCTTTCACCACATTCTGAGAAACGCGTGTTTGTTCATGGATGAATCTTAAAAGGATACTCTACCTATATTACTTTAAAGAAAAATTACCTTCATCCATGACTTTTTACATAATTTAGATTAATCCAAATCAATACATTACATGTTGCGTATCTACTCAAGTTGCCGAAGCATTACTACAAAGTGTTAGAAGTGTATGTACGGGCTGAACATTATTGATTAAAACTTATAAGGATTCGTTAAAGTGTCAAATACGTAGATTGGAAAACTTGCCGGTGATTTAGTGTGAAAATCACCGGACATTCATACCTTACTTGCCGATAACACGAATATTATGTTGCCGGAACTAATCACGGTACTACAATGTTGTATTATTTTTGATTGTATATTTAAAAAAATACACATGCCATGTTAATTGGTAGGAAATAATAATTTGATGAATTATTTACCGATATTACATAACATATCTCAAAAGGCACATTTGCAATATTTACGTAACATTTTATTTCGGACACTTCTTGAGAATATGTACACCTGATATCACTTTACAAATACTCTCCAGTGCAATATCCCTCGCATTCTTATCTTTATAAATCCGGTGCTTAAAATTCCACAAAAACTCATCCTTTTCATAACATTCCCCAAATAAGTGTCGTCCCCTCACACACAATTTTTAGTTGCCGCCATTTTGAATTGTCTACTTGCATTAGTAAAGTTGGAAGGTGACCAACTTTTTCAATTGCAAGTGGACTTGCATGTTAGTAGCTTGCTTGTCTGTTTACACGGTGCAAGCTGTGCGCGCGCAGCCAAATTAGTGTACTTGCATTAGTCAACTAACATCGCGTCAACGGGCCTTAAGAGACTAGACCTTACCCTACTTGTATGGGGATTAAATCCACTATGCACCCAAGGAAACCATCCTTACAGTATTTTTGATGGTTGACATGCGTTGAAAGGATTCCTTGTAAGACTTACAAATGCCTCTTTTCAATCAACGTGTCATATCTATAGTGGGTGAGTAAAGTGGAAATGTGTTTTTGGTATTTGTGCATTATTCTAACAGGTATAAAGCACTGGATATTTCTAGAGCATTCATCACCATATTACTTACAAACCAAATAATTGGTGGTGTAGGGTATAGGTAAGCGGGAAGGGGAGAAAAGTTCCACCAAGAACATGAGCATTTTTTGTTTCTCTATCTTTGATTAACAACTAGGAATAACAGTTATTATTTCGCTTGCTCTTCTCTTTGCTCTGTGCTTGAATACTGTATCTCATGCACACATGTGCATTTACACTTAGATACATGCATTCAGTTCTATTTTCTTCTCAATAATTAATATCCATATGTTTGTTACCTAGTACCCCCAATGTATGTTGATGTTATAGGCAAGGAATGTTACACATATCCCTTTGAACATAGATGATATACGTAGATACATTCACACAACAAGACAAGACAACAAGCCAAGAACTTCTGTACAACATTTGTCATTATGATCGGGTTATTTATTTTATTTCAAATATGGCTTTAAATGATTTGTTAAATTAACTGATGCCATTTTTAATTTATGAAAAAATTTGAAATATTGTAAACCATGGCCATGAATTACCTTGAACAGTAGCTTGAGATATATTATCTTCATACAAAATAAAATTAGGTTTTAATGACCATTTAATCTCATATGATTTAGGTACAATGGGATCAGTGGAATTTAGAGTGTATCTTATTGCATTGGTCGGGTATTCTTCGAAACAGTAGAGTAACAACCTTCAACACGGTGTTACGAAGATCCAGACGCAGAGATTTGGATATAGTTCAGCTTATCAGCCAGTAAAAACTTGAAATACAGTAGTATTGAAATATAGTAGTATACACTAATAATTTAAGAAGACTAAAAAGGTAAAGTCACATCACCTAGCAACAACACAACAAACCATGACAATTATTTCCAAGGACAACCATATACACAAATTGGTAGCTATGCACAAGGTCACCACAAACTTTTCAAAGAAACATATAAAAAACACTGGGTTTAAAATCTTCCCTAAAGAGGGCATTATATACAGTCCTATTTGAAGAAGTTTAATGTTTTACCAGTAGATAATAGAACGATTATTTATTTAAATATCTAATTAATAAAATGAATGGGAATGAAAATTCAGGAAAGTAATTTTCACATTTTTATAACATATATAACATGTTAAACACACTTTAAAAAATGATATGCAAGAATACCAATCTAGACTAGCGTTTGATTCCATCACAACCTAAAGTAACTTTACTAACAAAAATTGAGTTAAGCTAAAGAATTTGACCGATAAGGCAAATTGCTAGTCAGCAGCTCTACAATAATCTTATATACTTGTGAAAACAAATTTAATCTGGCTTTGCAAATAATGAATATTAAAACGTCACAGTTCCAAATGCTTGGCGTAGCAATTGGCAAAATTTATGAATCTTCTATTTGAAAATCTTACTTAACCAGCGGTACTAACTAGCACACCATGTGTCATTAGAAGTCTGGCACCTTTACACCGGGCACTCCATTTGAAAAACCGAATATGCGACACGAACACACGGCAGGAAAGTGTTTGAGTAAAGGGTTTGAATGTATCTACATACATCATCTATGTTCAAATGGACATGTGTAATATTCCTTGACTAAAACATCAACATACATTGTGCGTAGTAGGTTGACAAACATGTATGGATATTAATTATTGAGAAGAAAATAGGACTGAACTCATTTATTTTGCATGAGACACAGTATTCACACACAGACCAAATAGAGGAGCACCAGAAACAATAACTGTTATTCCTCATTTTTAATAAAAGATAGAAATATGAAGAAAGCTCAGGTTCGTGGGCAAAAATTTTCCCCATCCCTGCTTACCAACATCTTATACCACAAATTATTTGGTTTTTAAGGAATATGGGGATGAATGCTCTAGAAATATCCAGTGCTTACTACCTGCTAGAATAATTCACACATACCAAAAACACATTTATACTTTAATCACCCACTTTAGAGAATGTCTTTTGTCTTGATATATTAAGGTGGGATGGAAGAGGAGGTGAGAAAAAAACCACCGTTTCAACATTTTTATGGCAAAACTTTTTTAGCCCAAAATAAATAAAATATTACTCCAGTACAAACAGAAAATTTGATTTTCTTCACGTGACGAGCACAACATTTTTGGATTATCTATCAAGGTTGTTCTTGAATTTAATAACAACTTTTTCTCTTTAAGTTTAAGGTACCACAGTTTTTATATTTGAATCTGCGCAATTAGCACATATGGTGGTGATAATAGTTCTATATGTCTCTAATGACCCTGCATAAGTGTGGAACCTGGGTCTGCCGTTATTATCGAATTACATGTATTTATATTTAGATATCAATCCTCTACACCACCGCCATGTTTAAGGCACCACAGTTTCTATATTTGAATCAACGGAATGATCACACATGGTGGGAATTATAGTTATAGGTGTAAAAAGAGACACTGCATTGTCGTGGAACCTGGTTCCGCCGATATTTTCAGATTGATTGACTTTAAACTGAAATAACCGAATACAGAGCTGTTGGGCGCTAATTTAAGGTACCACAGTTTCTATATTTGAATCTGCGGAGCTAGCACACATGGTGGGAATAATAGTTCTACATGTATACAACGACCCCACATAAGTGTGGATCCTTGTTCTTTCGTTATAATTCGATATATGTCTTCCAACCATATTGGACTTGAAATTAGCACAGTACGACCGCCAGTTTAAGGTTATACAGTTTTTTTTATTTGAATCTGCAGAATGAGCACACATGGTGGGGATAGTAATGTTCAGAGTCCTTCAGACTTATAATAAATGTTCAGAGTCCTTTTATAATAATATATCCTATTATGTATTCAGATTCCTTGGACAAGGGAAGATTTAACAAATATTCAGAGTCCTTATTATGGAAAGATATGTTACGTATTTGGTATCATGTTATAATGAATAGTACTTTATGCATTCAGAGTCCTTTTACAAGGAAAGATTTGGCTAATATTAAGAGTCCTTCCGACTTATATTAAATATTAAGTGTCTCTCCAACTTATGGAAATTACAGTACATATTAAGAGTCCTTTCATGAGAAATAGTATGTTAAATATTCAGAATTCTTACTAAGGAAAGTATGTTATATATTAAGATTTCTGTCATTCTGACTTATAAATAAAATTAATAATATTGATTATTGCAAGGGTAATAACTAAGATGTTTTCTATGAATAATAAATAGGGTTCAATATATATATATATATATATATATATATATAATCATTAAATCTTGCACTAAACTATTTAACTCTTGACATGTTGACTTGTACTCTTATTTAACTAAATATTCTCACCTTCCTGGAAATATTCTTTACTCCCTTTTATTGTCGGTAGCGCAATAATGCCGAGTGGATTCGGTGGAAACATGAGGGTATTTATTATATATTAATATATGCTTTTGAGTGTCCTATCTGCTCACTCTACATTTATTCTCCCCTTGTTTTATAATTTTGTATGCCTGCCTTTGTCCTGGAAGATGGAAAGGGGCTCCACACCATCTGACCACTTGGTGACCATTACACGTAAATTTGAGTATAGTAAGGAGATATAAAATGTTTTCAGAGTGGATTCCTTTATCATAATCATGCACCCAACTATAAATAATTTTAGCACATTTATTTTAATGGCCTACAATATTAACTACATTATGACAAACTATCCATGAAGTTGTTCTGTAAGTAACTCTATTCTCCCAAATCAGTCAGATAGATTATCTAATATTTTGATTATGAATACAAAATAATACAAAATATAATGGAGTTTTATCATTTATTAGTAAAACTTAAATACAATTTTAAAATAAAATAGTTGTTTATACAACAATACAAATTATAAATAAGGCCCTAACAAAGTTTTTTATTAAGTTTGTTAATCAAGAAACCGAAAATGATTCTTCCCGAAAATTAAATGTAAAAACTATAACAAATTAAGAATTAAATTGCCAAAGCTATTATTTATGCTTTTAGGGGGGATTACTCTAACTGGATATCATATTCTGAAAATTGAAATATGACACCTGGACACGGGAATAGAACCCGGGACCTTTGGCTCAATACACCAATGCTCTAACCACTGAACTATCCGGGAATCGTTTCGTGATACGGGTCATTCTTCACTCATATTTTAAGGCAGAGTCTATGATGGACGTGCGGAAATCATCGGCTGCAAATGTATGTTTTTATTAAGATCCTGAGCTATCAGATAACGTAGCCAACTTTGACTCGGTAGTTGGCGTATTATTTATTATAGCTGTACAAGTGGCAATGGTTAGAGTACTGGCGTATTGAGCCAAAGGTCCCGTGTTCGATTCCCGTGTCCAGGTGTCATTTTTCAATTTTCAGATTACAAATTAGCTATTGTAATGAATTAGATTTTAATTAAATAATAACAATTTTAATCAAAAGTTACCACGTTTAACATGTTTCAAATAAATGAAATGTTTCAGATCATCAACCTAAATGCATTCACATGTGCTTAAAAAATCTTCTCACACACTTGGATAATGATTTATTTTATTTTGTTGTTGTTTACAACGACTTTGTGTCGTCAGCTTATATTTTATTTTGTTTAATATCCCCACACTCGTATTGCAAATACTTGTGAAATATAAGCACTTCGAAAACACCTTCTTTCTCTCTCCCTCCCTCCCTTCTAGAAAATGGTGCAGCCCACAGAAAGATAGAAGCTACTAGAACCATTTATTTCGAAACATATACTCAAAAAAGGCTCCTTTCTTCATTCTGACAACCTTACTACAGAACTGTCCATGAAAGTTTAATCTTTGATCTTTTTTATTTTCATCCACAACCTTACTGAGAAGCGGTCCACGCTAAATCAGTGCCAATTTTCAAATTAATTCCGCGTTGTTTTAAGCCATCCCGCTTAAGCTGCCGTATCGTGTGTGCAAACATTATTATTCAGGATAAATTAATCAAAACAAGTTTCTACAAAATAATAATTTTTTACATATAAATAGCATTAAAACCGGATTCCAACCCAGGACTCCACGTAAGGGTATAACGTATCCTCTCAATTTGGCTTTGACAACTTGGGGCTTAAAACAAATAAAAAATAAATAAACCCCTTACAATTTGACTCCAATACGAGGGGCTTCCAACAAAACATTCCCTAGTAGAAACCATAATACAACACTATTTAACAATTTGTTCTCATGAAAAGGGTTTCGGAAAGCTTTCAAAAACTAAATAAACCTAACCACCAATTAAACGTTGCTTTGAATAACACTAGTAAACTTAAAGACAGTGAAAGTATTAAGCTACACGCAATAGAACCTCTGAGATAAATGCAGGTCTCATGGTCTCATTGTTTCTCTCGGTTAACTGTTGGCAAATTATCTCGCTATCACTTCTGTCGGAAGGTAGTTAGTCCAGTCAATCAGTGCTCGAAATGGGTTCTACCTGGAAAGTTTTGGAGAAGTTCTGATTTTTGGTTCATTTATATTTTTCGGTGTGCTAATTAAGAATTTCCACTTTGCCACCTCGAAAATTTTCGGTAAATATTAAAAAAATGCAAAAAACAACAAAAAACCTTGACTATTTTTGGTTGTTTTCTTATAACATGAAAACTATGCACTTTTCGAGAAAAATCGCTATATACAAAAATAAACTAGAGAAAATTCCCTACAATTTAACATTGCATGTTTTATTTTGCCAGACGAATAGTTAAGGCGCAAACGCGCGTTGAAACTATTTGAATAAGTGACAACGCTCAGTGTTCATCATTCAAGCGCAACCTGCTTCTTTCTCGTGATGAAGCTCTATTTTGATGATATTCTTATTAAGAACTAGTAATATGTGAATATCTTACAGTTTTCATTGTTATACCTAGTACCTTGGTGTTTATAGGTATAGGGCTATAACGTATACTCGTGTTGATACATGTGGTTTTTATTAACATAGGTACTGTTACAGTGACAAACTAAAAACAGTCGTGATAAAAAAATGTGTAGGAATACAATATGCAAGGGAAATATGTAGGGATAATAATAATAACAATAATATCAAAATCGTCTGGGCCGCTTTGTTGCTGAAGGTCCAGGCTGACCGATGTCTTTGTCCTCTTCCTTCAGAGCCTTTCGTTCATCTAGAAAATAAGTAAAGTAAAGAAGTAAAAAATTGTTATGTTAGTTCAACATGAGTGTATCAAGGTATGACTAAGGTGTAAAACCATCGAAAGTGGGTTATTAAAGAATGCATAGCTGTGTTCGTAAATGTATTAATCAAAATACCTCCTGATGGATCCGCTTCAAGTTCTTGGCCCGGGTCTTGAATTCCTTGGACGTCAGGATCGTCCACATCTTCATCCTCGTCCATATCAGCTTTCTCCAAGTTGTCGCAGGTTCCTTCACAGTTTAAACAAATTTTCGAACAATATAGGCCTGCCTTTCTACAGCCACAATTCCCTTGGCAGCCTTTCTTACATTTGCATGAAATGTGATTTAATATAGCTTCTGGGGCAAGGGGCTGCAAGGTGGTGACAGGCATGAGGACGTTCTTATATGTTTTCCACCCCCATTGTTCGGGTCTTTTTTCATGACCAAGCCATTGTTGAACCTGATGGAACACCCGTAGCGAATGTTGTCTTGCTGCAGCTTCAGTAGGGGGTAGTGAGGCAATGTTGGCTGTGGTCTTGTATGCAGACATTACATAGTGCCTGTACCTCATCTTATTTATTGAAGCTACTTTTTTCCCACCAACACCGTACAATGCAATAAGGAAACGTTCACCCGCATCGACAACTGCCTCTTTATCAGCTTCAGGGTTTTTAAACACCTGAACAATGTTAATCAGATCAGGATTCTTCTTCAAAGTATGAAGAAATTTCATCTTACCCTGATTGAACAAAGCTGATGATGTGTCACACCCACTCATGGCATGTAAAAACAATATGTGCTCGGCAACTGCTTTGTAAACTGCACTTAGAGGATGATATAGTGTCTGAGGGACTTTGCCTTTTCCTGGCTTAAGTAAGTGAACGTTAGCAGAAGTACAGATACCTGTCAAGATGACTATAAGATCTACATAGGGACGGGAGTGGGAGAAAAAGAGATATCGCGCGACAGAGACGGATACGAGGCGAGGGAAACATATACAAACTATTTCAGCGCGCACTTACGCCTAAACTATTTGTCTGAAAAAAAACTATACAGAGCTAAATAGTGGGAAATTTTCTCTAGTTTAATTTTTTATAAGGTACATTTTCTGTATGAGTGCATATTTTTCACGCTATAAGCAAAAAACAAAAAATTGTCAAGTTTTTTTGATGTTTTTTGAATTTTTTTCATGTTTCCCGAAATGTTTTGAGGTGGCAAAGTGGAAATTCATAATCAGCACCCCGAAAAACATTAAGGAACCAAAAATCAGGACTTCTCCAAAACTTTCTAGGTAAAAATACCAGATTACTGGACTAAGTGTGCTGGGGTAAAAAGGAGATGCTGAAAACGTCGACGAACCAGCGTTACTAAATTTGTCCTATATTTAAGGGAAGAATGAATGAGTACATGAAAACAAGACGCTGACAACGTGGTTTATTAATAGTATCCATGCAGTTACCTCAGATAAAATTTCAAGTGTAGTTGAAGAGTTTAGACACAAACAAAAGATTGTGTTATTGTTTGAATATAACAAGACACTGACTACTTGGTTTATTAATAGTAGCCATGCAGTTACCTCAGAGAAGATTTCAAGTGTAGTTGAAGAGTTTAGAAACAAACAAAAGATTGTGTTATTATTTGAATATAATATAATGTCCTATAACATTGATAACACTTATCCAAATTTAGTTTAATTATATACAATACAAAATATAAAAACTTAGAACACTATTTAAAGTAAATATAGAAAAGACTAAGAAAAAACAATAAATTATAATTGTTAACTTATGAAACATATTTTAAAATCATCATAACATTAGCTTGTATTTGATATATATATATTTTTAAACTAAATAAAATAATTAACATACCTTATTTATATTTCAGATCCTAAAACTTGCATTTATAAAGTAAGTTTCCACAGAAGTGTGGCTTTTGGTCTTATTTAGAACTTGAACTATTTCAGTCTTCTTTTTTAAATGTTATTAACGTGATTGGACAGTTAGAAATAGGCTGCATTTTTAAACATTGATATAAGCTTAAAATTAGGTCCATATAAACATAGCCGGGTTGTGTATACTCATAACACTATTTTGGAGCTATTTTTTACAAAGGCCGCTGTCAGGAGAATCAAATTGAAAAAAAATAAAAAGCCTAATTACGGCTTAAACAAAACAAGAAAATACGAGTTTATCGATGGTCGTCACCATTGTAATGTTAAAGTACTTTACATTAAAACAAAATAGTTTGTGATTGTGTTAATTAGTCAGGCAACAAAGTTGTGTAGACTGGGGCAAAATATTGACAAAGTAAATATAAAGTATTGGTTAACGTGAGGAGAAGTGGAGAACTGGGTAAGTGTGCAAGTCTTTGAGATTATAAAATAACAAAACCTTTCAAATAGACACCGTTAGAATGAGAGTTCCGAGAACGCTCTCAAATGAGCCGTAAAAGAAAGAATTAGTTGGTGGAAATATGTTAAGGAGGGTGAAGGGAGGTCAGCCATTATCTCTTATGTGAAAATATAAACAGGCAGTTTGAGAATAGGTTTTAGTTAGATATTGTTTTTCTTAGCACCATCACTTACTACCCGTTCTGGTTATACGCTTATATACTAATTATTACGCTGATTTTAGGAATAAGGAAGACTATATTTAGAGGAAGTGTATCCACATTTGCGTGGAGGAAGAGTGGAAAATTATTTTAAAAACAACACCCTCAGTATACCTGACCGAGATCTGAGCCTTGATCTCCCCGTCATCGGCAGTCTAGTCTACTGCAAGAGTAGTGCGTTAGCGGCCACCGAAACGCTTGAGTTACAAATACCGTCTTGTGTGAATTCTTTTAGTTTTGTTAATTTAGTGTGTAGTATAGACAAGTGTTAAATAGTTTTTAACTATACTTTAGGTTAAACTAATGTACTTATTCCCAATGCTAAATTTTGTTTTCTAAGTTAGCATTATAAATTATATTAAACTAACAAACTAATGTAGTCTGTTTTCATTTTTAGTTAAAATAACTATTTAGAAAATACGATTATATTTTTGCTGTCGAAATTTATAAGTTTTGTAATTTTATAATTCTTATTTTATAGGTATTGATAAATCTATCAAATTTGACTGCTGTAGATCACACGACTTGACGTACGAATATGTAATAATTGTTTTCACTTAAGTAAATTATGTAACTGTCAAAAAATATTCTTCCTAACTGAACCTGAACGTGAAAAGGGTCGTTGGAAGAGCAGGTTCACTACCCAGGACACAAACAGCACCAACCTCTTCCCTCGACCATGGGATCGTGTTTAGGAGGAATTGAGCTCCCCTCCAATCTTAAAAGGCACGATAATCCGCCCCCGGCAGACGCTTGTCAATAGGATGCTTTTAAAATATTGGAATCGTACTCACCTGGAATTTATTGGAAAATTAGTTCTTTTTTGTGATCTATTATAAGTGATGTTACTACAAATTAAAAAAAAATCATGTCCTTAGAAGATATTTAGAATGGTCCTCACCTTATTAAAAAAAATTAATGCCTTAGGAAGCTATGAGGAGTTTGTTTTTAATAGTACCTTATCGAACATAAAAAGTGGAGTGAAATAATACGAAGAAGGTAGCAATTTTTTTTCCAGGGGAGATAATTATTTTAACGGCAATATCCCCACCCCTCTACTGGGTATTCTACCACTTAAACATTTATTTAAGAAGTGCTCAATGTAAATTCTCGCACTTGCAGGGGGCAGGTGTTATGTAAGCTTATAAAGGTTAAACAAAACTTATATCACTTTAAGTATTTAACCTCTGCCCTTAATTACCATAAAATAAACTTCAGATAACATTTAGAGACATTTTATATTCGTAGTTTTTCTTTTCTTTCAGCAGTTTGGGGGAGGAGGGGGGGCTTTGCCCTCCAAACACCCACCTGAAATTTTGTCTGGCTTTTGGCCTTGATTTTAACTATGAATATTAATAGCAGTGGTGTCCCGTCAGGACAAGCAAGGCAATCAACGCATTGTTTGCAAAAAATATTCTCCTGGTAATCATTTAAATGTATCCAAATATCATTGAGTTTAAAAAAAATCCCATACATGGTAGTTACCTTAATATGCATGCAAGACGTGCACGAGTCCATCTAATGGTGGTTGAAAGTCGATATTTATTTGTCCGACTTTCATCCCATTGCTCTAGCTAGTGTAGTTCTTATTTGTGATGTATATTTCGGAGGGGAAAGAAGGGGAAGAGTTTCGGATGTCAAATAAGTGTGCAAGCAGTCAAGCTACGGCTTCTTTTGCCCGAAAGGTGACGACTAGAACCGAAGTCACTACCCCTCTCTTCCCCTTTCAAAACATATTGGAATGGTGTGGCATGAAAGGGGAAATTAATATTTTCAACGTACCGAATTCATGCCTACACATCTGTAAACCCGGTACACATGACACAACTCCATGTGCATAAAGTTGTAACCCGCCTCGGTGGCGTAGTTGGCTAACGCGTCTTGTCGTGTGGAGCTCTACTGCTGAGGACGGGGAGATCGAGGTTCGAATCTCGGTCGGGTGAACTGAGGGTGGTTTTTCCTAAATATTTTTCCACTCTCCCTGCACGAAAATGCGGGTTCACTTCCTCTAATTCATCTTACCAATTCCTAATCCATTAGAGTAAATGAGTACATTAAGCGTATAACCCGAACGGATAGTAAGACGTGGTGCTAAATATTATTATTATTATCATAAAGTTGTACAAGAAGTTGCAGCCTGAAGATGGCGTCATGTGAACACCAAAACTTGTACAAGATCTGCTTTGCACAACTTATTGTATACAATTTCAGGAAATAGAACGCATCCTATATCAGCCATTTTTCCTGTACAACTTTTTGAGTTGTAAACTTGAAAACTTCGTCTGTTAGACAGTTTTTTTTAAAATAATGATTTTAAGAAAAACAAATAAATGCTTGAGAACAAACAAATAATTATAATTGAAGGTGGTTATACCCCAAATATAAAGTTTTTCAACTCTTCTAAAAGAATATTGAAAAAAATGAAAAAAATACTTTTTTTATTTTTATAATATTTATGAATGATTGAGAAATGATTTACATTAAACACCAATACAGTATTTTACAAAACATGAAATCATTATTTTTCCATAAAAAGGGCAAAAACACCTCTTTTTTTTCTTTCCGAATATTGTATGCAATCACAAAAGCCGTGTGAACAGTCACTGACTAAAATTTGTGACCAAGGTATTGTACAAGAAGTTGTGTCGTGTGTACCGGCTTTTAAGAGTTTTGTGGAGTTTATTGTAGCCGGTGCTTTTGTTTTTATGTTTGTATCAGTGAAAGCTAACAAACGAAAGTTTATAAGTATACCTATATAATAAATAATAGCACAATAATGTAAATCACAGAACAGAAGGACGCCCAAAGCCACAACTATCATTAAAAAAAACACCTACAAATAGTTTCTTGAAGCATAAAAAATATAAATAAATCCGGGACCTCCCCTTTTAAGCTTGAGGTAATCCCTTCCATGCTTGCCTAAGAATTTTGGTCACGAGACGCTACTGATTAAAAGAATTAGTAAAAACAAAACCAAACAAAATAGAATACCCTTGGACTATAATAATTATATGCAAGTCTATATAAGTGATAAATAAAAAATATATATTCTAAGATAAAATCGAATCGTTTTTGGATAATTACATCAATGTTGCCTCAAAGTTTAATACTACCCCCGTTTACGATGTATAATATGGAAAAAAGATGATTTAATTTATATTTTTTACCTTACTTTTTAAATCAGTAATACTCTGCTAAAAGGTAAGCAAATTGAGAAAATTACTTAGGTCATTCTCGTACAAATTTTCTAACTTAATTTTTATTTGTATTTTATCAGCTATTTTAAATGTACAGTATAATATAATGTATACATTCTAAAGGGATCTTTAAACTATAATTTTGTAAGTATAATTTACACTAAATAAAAGTTGTAGTGCCAATTATATTATTATTTAAAGGGTACTATTTATTGATTGCCATAGTAAAACACAATTTATTGGAGACAAGCAAATAAATTATATTTGGTTTAGTTTTATTTCATAATTTTTCACAGAATTGAGGGATATTATCTTCAAGGTGAGTTAATTTCAAGATTATTTAGACGTATTTAAAAAAAATATGTTTTCTTCCCTAAGTGTAACTTAAAAAGCTTATTAAAGTTAATTTATATTTTAGTTCAACCAAATATGACAAAGAATATTATTTAACAAAAACCTTTAGTTTAGTTTTAGGATTCAATATATAGCTCTAAGCTATATTCTCCACAATAAGCTAATAATATTTTGAAATACTTTACGCAAAAAGTTCTATTGTAAAAATAAATTTGATATAATTTTAATTCATCCTCACAAAATAGATAAAAATAGTCGGTTCAAAAAATTAATTCAACCAATTATTTGTTAATAAATCTCCTTTTACTCTGTTTTTATAAATATAGCACACACAAACCTAATTGACGTGATTAATATTTAGTTTAACATCACTTCCACTGACATTACCTAGACATATCTACTCCTAAATGAAATTCATGCACATTATTGACCTTAGATAGTGGATTTAGTCTCTATTTAAATTTAATATACAAATTTTACATAATGTGTTCATAGGTGAAATGAAAGTTTAGTGATTAAACCACGTTATTAAATTTAAACTGATTCTTATTCACAAATTGTTTTGTAATTCAATTTTTACTTTCTCGTTATCTTACAGGTAGAGAAAGTATTGTGATCGTCAAAAAAATCGGACTCAAAGATTTTGACGAATCTCGACGTTTCCCCCCCAAATCCGAAAAAGTGGTTTTAGAATCTCCGTCTGTCTGTCTATCTGTCTGTACCTCCAACTAGAGCCTAAACAATTTTACCGATTGGGCTAAAGCTTGGTATCTAGGGTTTTAATAGGGTTGCCCCGAGGGTTTTTTGGAATTGGATATCTAACCCTAAAATTAAGGGTAGTTTACTGAAGGCCAAAAAAAGAAAAAGTCGATTTTCTCAAAATCGGCTATAATGATTTTGATTACATTTCATTTCTAAACATTCATAAATATTCCAAACAAAATGGTTACTCTCGATATTTCGTCAAAATTACTTTAAGTGATCCGGTCTGATGCGAAAATTCTCATTTTGTATCATATCTCCGAAATTAGTTGAGAAATGAAATTACTTATCATTACAAATATGTAGATCTATTTATAATACGAGTACAAATATTTTAATCGAAGCATATTTGTATAAAACCAATAACTTTCAAGTTATACGCACATATATAATTATATATACATATATATTTAACTTTTCAAACACTAAAGGTAAAGTATTGCGACCGTAACAAAAAACCTAACCTGAAATGTTGATGGATGTCGACGTCTCATGACCCCCTAAACCCTAAAAAGTGGTATTTGCAATGCCGTTTTTCTGTGTGTCTGTTTAAACTTAAAATTAAGAGTAGTTTAATTAAGGACGAAAAGAGAAAAAATAATTTTCTCAAAATCAGCTCTAATGATTTTGATTAAAATTCGTATCTAGGCGTTGATTAAAATTATAAATAAACTGGCTATTTTTATTTTCCCATGAAAATGACTTTTAGTGTACTTCACAGAAGCTGAAATTTACGTATCTCCGCAACTATTTGATATACTAAATAATTTATCATTGCAAAACTTTTATATGAAATATATTGTTATAGAACCAACAGTTTCTTAGATAATGGCAAATATATTAATACAATTTTTTGATCTTTAGTTGTAAAGAGATACTACTTAAGTTTTAACGCAATAATTCTCCAATGCCATGGAGTAATTAAATATACGTCTCTTAAAAAGTTTGTTAGTTTTCCTTAAACCTCTTAGGAAAAATGTTTGTACAACAATGATCTATCTCCATTTTAGACTCAATAGTCAATATTAATATTTTTTACTGGTCAAAATTTATAAATAAGGAATTTAATAACAATGCGATGACATGAAGATGTGTAACACCTAATAAAATGTCGAAAATTTTAACCGGAAGTAGAATTTTTAATACGAAGGGTTGACCCTTGTGGACCCAATATTAATCTTTTTTTATCGGTCCAAACATACAATTGAAGACATTAATTCTCTAAAAATAAAATTTAAAATGGCGACTCAAAAAATGTCTTACATAAGGATAGTGCAATTTATTCTTGGGTTTGCTAGTGTATATTATTTTGATTCACATATTTTACGAGTTTTGAGTAAATATTTCAATTTTTAAATAATAGAGCGAGAAAGTCCGTGTGGAGATGCGTACCATTTATTTACTTTATACTGTTTAAAAGTCTAAGCTTTTTTTTATCAGCGTGAACGTACTTATTTACAAAATATAGCATATGATATGAGTTTAAATGTTGAAAACATGTGTTGCAACACAATAAAGACCTTTAGGGTGACCTCATGTATGAAACTAAATAAAACTGTAATAGTGTTAAGTATAACATTGAACTTTTAGTCCTAATCTAAACGGGAGAATGGTTGGCTAACATCCGTGGGCATCCTAAACAAATATAACTATAAAAATATAGCTTATATCTAAATCCATCCTGAATCTATAAAAAGATAGAATGGTGAAATAAATAATGATAATAGTTTTAGTTGGATTTTTTTTAGAGAAAACCTCTATAAATCGCAGCTTGTTTTAATTCAACTGGAAAAAAATGTGTCCTGAAATTTAAGCCACTGCCGCAAGGCAGCGTTCCAAAAGGGAAGCACAACATATAATGTTATTAAAATGAAGAACAATACACGCACGATACGGTCCAACACATACAACCTAGAACAAAATCAGATAAAAATTAATAAAGATTCAATGTGGGTTACAAGCTTTAATTAGTAATCAAGATATACTCAAAATACTGCTTACAAACATAATATTCTTATGATAAAAAGTGTAACATATTACATATAAAAAACAGACTCAGGTACTTTAAATGATATTCGGCTAATTAGGTAATAACTCACTACAAAAACAAAATGTAGAAATTTTAAGACATTGCTTGAGCGCACATAGTGTCCCTAAGCTTTCCATCTTGCCTAAATAGGCATTAAGACAGTATATATATCTACAAATATATTCTTGATTTTTATTAATTATTTGGTTAGTTGTTAAATTTTATAACGTCGTTTGAAACGTGGGTTTATCATGAAAAACACAAGAGCAAGGTGAATGCGGTTGGGATTAGATATCTAAGAAATGTTTGTGGAAAAACTCGTATGAGCAGAGTCAATAATGAAAGGGTGCTGAAAGAGTGAGGTTTGAAAGGGAATCCAATATGTCGTTGTGAAAGAAGTGTTTTACGTTGGTTTGGGCATGTTGCTGGAATGACTGTGGATTGAATGACGAAGCAAATATTGATGGGCGAGTGTGTAGATCAAGAGGAAGGGGTAGGCCATGTAAGACGGGGTTAAATGTTGTAGACGAATGTGAAAAACAGAAACATTCAGAGTTTTAATAATAAAAGAGAATGTATGACTCGGTGTGTGGATGTTTTTGAAGCGAAGGAATTATGGAAGGATAGGGACGTGTGGAGAAAGTTAGCTAGGATGGATTAAGTACAGAGTTGTTGTTTTTGAGCTATACTCACAGTTTCTTGCCTACCCTGTAATGGAATGATGTGATTTGGTGTGTAAGTATGTATGCACATATGTATGTATAATGCCATTGAAACCTATAAATTTAAGACTTCCATATTAAATAAATAGAATAAAAATGGTCACCAAGAGAAAATTATATCGATAAATTGCTTTTGGTAATTTGTATTGTGATGCACACAAAACCGTAAAGATGCATTTATTTTAGAAAAATGACGCACTTTCGAATAGTTATTATTGTGTATGTTATTATTAAGAGAGAATGTTAATATTTATTCCCTGTCTTATATTGCGAATGAAAATATAGTCTGAAGTGGAGTATTATCGAGAATCCTTGTGTGGCTCTTGCGTTATCACCTCTATAAATAAACACTTGACACGCACTTTTGATAATTTAGGTTAAGTTACAGTTTTCCATGTTTTCCCATGTTTTTATGAATTCGAGCACAAATGAAAAGATATGTACTATCATAAATATAACGGAAAACTGGCCCCAAATCCAAATTGGGTAGCACATGAAATGAAGTATGTAATTTAATTTTTTTATCTACCATTTCAGTGGTAAAGATCTAAAAACTTTTAAAATGTTAATATTATAATGTTGTGTCTTTATCAATGGTTAGAGTGCTTATAGCCAGAGGTGGCAAACCTTAAAAAAAATCGTTCGAATGGCTGTATACATATTTTTAAAGGTATTATGAATGGCCAAATTTTCCAACATATGCTAAAGCTCAAACTTTTTTTTATAGAGTTAAGAGAACTTTGAATCAAATAGGACGTTGCTTTTTAATAAAAAATGTCAACAAGCAGATGCTAGTGGTGAAGTGGAATAAAATAGACAAACTTAACAGCTATGACAGTTTTGTGGCCTTTTTGTGTTATAGTATAGGTGGAAATTATATTTAATAAATTTCACTCGAAAGTTTTCACCATCACTTAAACCATCCGTTTAAAAATTATTAAAAAAGTAATTATTGTTATTATTTGTTTTATATCATAGAGCCCTTACCGTTTGGACATACCTATTTATGTTTATTTGATTCTTAAATTGTTTTTATCTCAGCATATACATTTAAGAGGAGAATTATTGATGGCTAGATAAGTTAACCTAATAAAGTAACGATAAATATACTTGAGTCTAAGAGGAATGAACAAACTTAATAATGGGGAAAGTTACATAATGAATAACTTGATGGTTTGTGTGCATCCCCAAACATATTAAAGATAATCAAGGCTCGCAGGCCGAGTTGAGGTGAGGTGTGTTGTGTATACACAATTTTAGTAGGAAAACTTTAAGAAACAAGACCCCTAGGTAGATAAAGACGGTGGAGGGGATGGTAGACTGGATAGGATTAGCTCAAGATAGATATAGGTGACGTAGGTACTTTTGTAAGAATGACAGTGCATTTTCTAGTTCCTAATACCATAGAGTATGTAAGATAAACTCACCTGTAGATGTTTTTCCTGGCTTTTGGAATATTAGACATATCTTCTTTAAATAGATACTTTTTCCCACCTATCAAACAAATCCTGAAGTAGTCTGTAAGATCAGGAGTCTCAATGTCAATGCTAAAGGCCTCCACATCACTTTGATGAAGAAATGTGCTCAAACTCATGAATCTTCTGTTCAAAAATCGCCACTGGTTTAACATGAAGTACTTAAGTGCAAGATTTGCAACATAGATCCGACGATGGATATTTATTAACCTATTAACAAAAAATATATAAATCCAATAAAATATAATTCTAAACATTGTTCTATAAGTAAATATTTGGCTCTCACAAATTTTATGTCATGTTTTTGCATTTAACATTATAAAGTTTTACATAATGTTAAAAACACATTTCCTAACACTTTATTATTATATTATTATTATTATTATTATTATTATTTAGCACCGCTTCTTACTACCCGTTCGGGTTATACGCTTTAAGTACTAATTACGCTAATGGATTAGGAATTGGGAAGGAAGAATTAGAGGAAGTGAACCCGCATTTGCGTGGAGGGAGAGTGGAAAACTATTTAGGAAAAACAACACCCAGTTCACCCACTTTATAATAAAAATAGTAACAAACACTGCAAAGTGAGCTGAAGCAAATTAAAAGTGAGACTCCATTTTCTGATCATTTTGAATAAGTTTAGTTGTAACTATATCATTTTTACTCTGGTTTAATAATTATATTATTAGTAAGTAATAATTTCGAAATAATTAAATAAGTTTAAAGGATTAAGTTAATGTTCTTCGTGCAAGAGAATTCAAATCTTAAGACCAATTGAAATATACTAGAAAATGCCTGTTTCTAGTTGGTCGCAAAGTCCGTGAGCAGATCACTTTATCATTCTATTTATCATTACTATTTAACTAATTTATTTAAGATGTCGCAGAAACTTATTTAAAAGTAATAAACGAAATGAACAAATATCAAAATATAAGAATTTTTTATAAGTTCGGTTTTATATCCATGGTTTGAAAGTTATATCTGTTAAGCTAGAGAAGAGAGCATGTCAAGTGTGTCTTAGTTAAGCATATTAACATAAATATAATAAATAATCAATAGAACGGGAATAGGCCAAACCAAAGGTCCAATATTTGAACCTCTGTCTGGAACACATTTTTATCATTATCATTATTATTATTATTATTATTAGCACCGCGTCTTACTACCCATTCGGGTTATACGCACTTACGCTAATGTGTAATGGTAGGGTGATTGTGAGATGAAATGGAGGACCTACAGTTTAACGTGGAATCCGAACCACGGTGGAGGCCTGGCAACATATTTTTATCAAACCAGCTTATTAAATAAATGTAACTGAACTAATGTACCCTCCATTTATCATGAAAGATTACTACTACTACTACTACTATTATTACTACTATTAATACCGCGTCTTACTACCCGTTCGGGTTATACACACTTACGCTAATGTGTAGTGAATGGTAGGGTGATTGTGAGATGAAATGGAGGACCTACAGTTTAACGTGGGATCCGAACCACGGTGGAGGCCTGGTATTCCACACATTCACAAGTTGTGATTAATTCACGTATTGTGGTATAGTTGATAAGATATTACCATATTGTAATTAGTCAAGGAAGGAGTCCTATCGTTCTGGGTAATATGAGTGAGTGTCTTATTATATTATTAATGTTTATCAAGGAATTGCCACAATTGGATTGCTACTTCTTTAAGCATTTTGGCCATAATGGACTATTTTTTAATTCAATACGTTTAATACACAAATTATTAAATACTTTTACTAAGGGTTAGGGTTGAAGAAGGTAGAATAAAGTAAGTTCACCCACATTAGTGTGGTGGGCCTATGGAAGTAACACAATTATACTCCATTCACGGTAGGAATTACTCTCTGAAAGGTCTTTTTCCCTACCAATATCCTACTATATAATATATTTCTGTTAGGGAAAATGACCTTTCAGAAAACAACTACGCTGAACAGACTTTATAAATAATGTGAGTAAAACCCCTGATAATCAGTGGCAGTGGATTCAGGGAGCAGGGAAGGTATTGACTCTCCCTGTAGGTAATCCCCCCCCCCTCCACCAGCCTTACACCAGATTTATTTCAAATCCTCTGATATTATCGAATATGAAGCCGAAAAATGGCCTTAAATTAATCTCCAGGCGACTTTTAGAATCATTCAATTTCCAAAAATTTGCCGGATAAGACCACTTCAAATAGATTTTAGAGGCATCTATAATTTTCTTTAAATTTCCAGAAGAGGATCATTCTAAATAGCTTCTAAGAAGATACAATTTTCAAAATAATGCCGGGTGAAAAACCACTTCAAATAGCTTCTAGAGGAATCCAATTTTTGAGAAAAATTCAGGCTTTTAGAAGCACACAAATTTTAAAAAATATATGTGGGAAGACCCCTTAAAAATCTTATAGGAAATCTGAATTTAAAAACTGGATAAGGACTGTTTAAAATAGTTTATAGAGGCATTTAAATTTCAAAAATTTATCGAAGGAGGATACCTTAAAATAGATTTTAGGAGCATCAAAGTTTGGAGAAAAAAAATCTTTGGGGGGACTAATCTAAATAGCTTTAAAAAGAGTCTAATTTCCAAAAATTGTGGAAAGCACCATTCAAAACTAGTGACAGCAAAACTGGTTATTGGGCTCAAGGGGGAATAAATTAGTCACTCTCTGTACGTATTTCATACTTTCTGATATTCTCTAATAAGAAACTAAAGGACTTTGATCAAACTGAAAACAATTTCTAAAGGCACTCAATTTTCAAAAAGATTCTATGTAAGGACCACTCCAAATAGTTATCTTTTAGGAACATTCAATTTTCAAATAGTTATCAGGTAGTGTGCAAGGATGAGTTAGGTTTAGGCAATTCCTTATTATTTTTTTTCATTTTAGCTTACTCCTGCATAAACAAATAAGGTTCTGCCGCCACTGCTCACAATTCACCCTTAAAACTGATTCAGAGCTACAAAATGTCCATAAAAACTTAGTGGACATATCCCAGCAATTATGATAAATGCCTTAGTGTACATGGTCAGGACATTAAAGTTTGAAATTCTAATAAATATTCTGACTAATACTTACAAGGGTTTCTGACCATCAATTTTCAAGACGGTGTCGAAGATAATGGCTGGCAGAAGATGTAGGAATATGACGCCAATTTGAAAGACACTGTTGTATTTTGTAACAAACCCTGAAGGATACCATAGGGGTTTATCGACGGGGATTTCCAAAGCAAAAGAATAGGCTCTACTTAGCAGTTCACCTAAGGACAGGGTCCTCACCTCGGTGGTTGAACAGTTGTAAACTTCTACTTCTTGTGATGGTGACCTGCGCAGATATATTGCATAACAGCTTTGTTAGTATAGAATATAGATAATTATACAGCGCATTCCAATGTATTTAGGCTGCCTTGAAAATAATGATAAAACTATAGTCAACGATAGATGGTACCGACTAATTTAACCCTGAATTTAACTACCTCTTTACATAATCTATGTTTTATGCACAGTCTTTTACTGACATGAAAAATAATCCTTATTCATTTTAGTGACAGGTAATTTTAGTTAAACTAGTTCTAGTGTAAATTAGACCTTGACCCAGATGGGAAAATAACATTATAATATACTTGAAAGAGAGTGTGTGTAGTGAGGTGGACTGAATAGAATTAGCTCATGATAGGGATAGGTGGTGTAATTTTGTGAGCGCGGCAATAAACTTTCGAGCTCCCAATGACATAGAGTAAATAAGTAAATTAAAATAAATTTCCAAAACACTTTTTTTTATTATACTAGTTTTGACAATAGTATTGGAGGTTTATTTCAAAATTTTCAGAAGTCAAAGGTATTTCTATAAATATATAAAACCCATAGATTCCAATGTATATAGTCTGTCAAGTAAAATCTCCGTTATATAGTTTCCATTTAAATATATATTGAAGTTTATATAGATTAATATATTTTGTTATGCATACATTTTGAATAAATTAATTAGCATTTGAGATAGCTATAGCTAAACTGGGTAATAAAACAGGGCAATTTTTCTTAAACAGCATGGATAGTAAAATACAGTAGTTACCTAAAACATTACAAATATTGATAGGTTCGTCAATTTGATAAAGGTATAAGGGATTTCAAACAAATGTAGAATCAAACTACTTGTATCCTAAGCGAACCAACAGTTTAAATGAAAATATAAATGCTTTTTGTTTCAAAATCTTGATAAACTCTCTCTGGAAAGTGGTTTGATTTAAAATAAAGTATTCTACATAAGTTGATCCAAAGGGAGTAACGCCCCTATAATTTAATTTTAAACGTTTAGTTTAAATTTTAAAAAAATCATTAAATTTTCCATTTTGAAAAATATATGTTACTAGTGTTATTAAGCTATAAAATCTGTGATTTATTGTTTGATAGGAGGAGGTGATTTCCCTGTTGGAAGTGCCTTCCAATAGATTCTTAAATAATAAATATTCATATGTGAATTTTCATTAGAAATATATTTGCCAATTGTTGTATGTGAGGAAATAATAACGGGTTGTAGATTTTGTAAGTAATAAAACCCCGGTAAGCTCTTAAAAAGAACACAGCAATTGTATTGCTCCAACAATATAAATGATAGTTCTATACCCTATAGACATAGTATATTAACGCCATTTATATTATTTTTCCAATAAAGATTTAGTTATTGAAACTATTCTCTTTCGAGAGAAAGCATTTTTATCGAAGTGAAAATACAGCATTTATGATGTATCATGGTAAATATGANCTCCTGTAAACAGCAAGTACAACTTAAGAATAATTTGACTAAATACAAAATGTTGCTCTTCCACCCCACATCCATATAATATAGTTTGGCTCTGTAATTTATTGTGTTAGTTATTTCAAATTAAGCTTAATCAGAACATATCTAGTTTGAGAGGAACTTGTATATTCTTAATCATTTGGATTAGTTTTTGTCACATTTAATATATAATAGGGATTTACAAACCAACACTTTTTTATTATTATTTGAGGTATTTAACGTTCACTTTCGAATTTATTATTGGTTAAATGTGTGTTTACACTTTCACATTGATAAATTAACGGCTGTGAACTGGATGTTGTGGTTTTCCTAGTCTTAAGTTAGTTTATAAGGTATATGAAGCTATGACAGGCCTATCCAGCCGGTAGTGGAAAATATAGGGCTTGAGACCATATGCTGGAAACAGTAATAGATGTAAAAAATAAAACGTGCACTTACTGAACCGACTGATTATATAGCAGCACAGGAAAATTTCTATGAGATAGAGCAAAAGACCCCATAAAATTTGCTGGAATGTTACGTTCATATAGCTCTTAGGGTTCTTTTACATGCTACAATCGACAAGGGACCGACGGTTTTATTTCTTCTTCGAAAGAAATTGTGCTACGGATTTTTACCGCTCAATAAAAATCCATCGCCCCAGGTTGGGTTTGAACTTGAACATTGGGTCCTGAGGCAACGGCTACGGTTACTTTTCACTATTTCTGCTAAGATTTTAGATTAATCATTTATCCAGAGTAAACATAAAATTAAGTTAATCGAAATAGTAATAAAAATGTTTTCTTGAGGTATTTAGGAAATATTCTGTGTGCTTAAAGTTGTACTAGCATGGATCAGTGGTATTCAACCTGGGGTACACGTACTGGCGGGGGTACGTGAAGACATCTTTAAAGTTATGTAAAATTTAAACAGATAGATATTAATGTTATTTATTGATAAACACTGAATAATCAGGGTCAGATTTAGGGCTAGCCACAATATACCGGGACGTAATGACATGCGCACAATTTTTTTCTCTCTCTCCTAGATGTAGATAAAGAATATGTATAGCTTAACCTGCATTATTCACAAAACAGCTTTGGGGGTAAAGAGTTAAGGAGAAATTATATCTGTGGATACGCGAACAATAATGGTTTAATACCACTGGGTATAGGTGAATGTGTAAATTCCAGGTATTGTTGTAAACTATGAGATTAGCCTTGAAAGTCATATTTATTGGTCATGATTAGGCCTGCACTCCAATTTAGGATACAATGAAGATTAGATGTTAATAAGATATAGACCACACTACTTACAGTACCAAATTTAAAATAGTATCAAATATATATTATAAATAATGGATAAAATTATAGAAAGAAAAATTAGAATGCTAAATTAGAAGGGTAAATATTAGGTTCATACTACTTTTTAAAATATTTTTTTTTTTGGAAAATCACCAACAATACTAATTAGAATGTATAAATAAAACTACAATACATCTCACATAACTTCAGGACTCATGTTCACCCATAGTTAACCGTTAGTAGAAATATCATAGACAAACATTTTTTAACATTCTTTTCTTTAGTTTAATTATATTTTGTGCAAATTACTCTCATTTCTACGTAATAAACTTGAGCAATGTAGTAATATGACTGACTACATGTTAAAAAAATAAACAGTTTCTATTCGGAAAGGTAACTTTATTTTTTAATAACAAATTGCTTATTTACGATTCTATTTAAAGCAAATTCAAAATTTTAGTTTAATGTGGGCAGGAACCGTTAGTAATTTTAAAATATCTCTAAAAAGGAATGCTTACCTTTGAGATCCTCTGTACCAAGCTGCTGTGATCATAGACTTGATTGCAATATCAACAGGAACGTAGTCTGATGTAATGTCTGCATCAGCAAGAAAACAATGGACAATGCCCTTTCCTCCAGCGGCCATTAAGCCCACAGGACCATTAAAGTTATCAATCCAACCCTTTATTGGTTCGTCCAAAGTTGAGATCACTTAAAAATACAACAATGTTATCAAAGAAAATTGTTTATGAAATTCTGAAAGCTGGACTTATAAATATTAAAATATAAAGGTTATGAACTATTAAGGTTATGTAAAATTGTAGATTATTGATCAAAACTGAAAAATTAGGTTGAAAATAAGACCAACTTTGGATATTAAGCAACTTGAAACTAATTTTATCTTTTATATTTTATACCTACCCTAAAAATATACTAAATTGATCCAACTTTCATTATTTTACTAATATAATTTTAATCAATAGCAATGTGTTATATTATAAAAAAAAGTATTTTATAGTTAGAAAATGTCTTATCCTATTATGTAAATGTTGTGATAACGCATGCACTATTGTAATTATGATTTTTTTTGTCTTATTTACTGTTTCTCAATAAAAGTATTCACATGTTTGACTGAAATATTTTCTATACTTGGTACCTTAAAGCTAGCGTGATCGTAAGCCAACTGAGCTGGCATTTATGATATAGTGATATAATAAAGAGTATGTTTATATCGTTGACTTTGGAAATACTTGTCATGGTTGTTATGTTGCTACTAGACGATATGGTTTTACCTTTTTATTATTCACTAAATTATTAGTTTATACAAATATTTATAAATAAATAGACTTGTTCCAAGCTTTTACTGGCTTGTAAGCTGAACTCTATACTTTTAACTCGACAACCAACGTTGGACGGACTTTGTAATTATACGGATTTATCGCACCACTCTTTTTGGGCGTCGATATTAAACATGATGTGATCAATCACCCCGCTTTGGGCGTCTATTGAAACCCTACGGATTAAATCCCTGATATATGAATGCTGTGATGATTTATAGGTTGTATAAAGCTCCGTGATCGAGCGCCTATCACCACTGTGTAGAAAAGATACCGTTTAACAAGCTGTCTATAGCTCCGTGTTCGAGCACTAATTAAATCGGTATATTAATATAATTAAAGAAAGAGAAATGTTGATGGCTGTTATTTCACACACGGTTTATTTAAATTACACCTGTACATTACTTGTACATATTTTAATTAAATGTTTTATACCACTGCACACTTGTGATATTGATGTGACTTATATTATTCTATGTAAGACTGACTCGTGCGTGAGCGTGATCTGGTGTAGATGTTTGGTTCCCGGAGATCGTGCCTTAAACATACGCACAATGGTTTATATATAACATACCCCTTGCCTTTCTCTCCCCTTTTCAACAGTGTAAAATCTAACTAATAGAAAGAGTCCTGGCAACAGGTTTTGTGAAGGCTAGCTTCTTATTGGTATAGAGAAATGGCGTCTTCTGCCAAATACTATGAAGTTGTTCCTTTTAACAAGAATTGACGCAGTAGATATTTTAACAAAAAAGATGGTATAAAAAATATATTTTAGGTGTGAAATCCTTTTCACATTGTTTATGAGAAGCGCGTGTTTCTTCATGGATGAATCTTAAAAGGATACTCTACCTATATTACTTTAAATAAAATTTACCTTCATCCATGACTTTTTACATAATTTAGATTAATCCAAACCAATACATTACAACTTTCATAGCTGTCATTTCCGCACCAATGCGTAAAAGGGAGAGGGAAATTATCGGATATTTTTTCTCTCTTTTACACACATAGAAGGTCGGGAGGCATTTGAACAATGTAAGTTATTTAATAATATAATCTTTAAGAAAAATGTCATAATTGTGTTAACTTGCTGAAAGTCTTGGCTATCACAAATAAGATCAAAACCTTTGTTTGTATTTAAACCTACTGTACCAAAATATCTGTAATTGTTCAAAGGAAAACGTATTTTAAATTATTTCACAAAATAATCTAGTTTTGATATCATAACTCAGTTGATTGAAGGTCTGCTTAATGATTTAAGAGTGACATGTTGAATTCTCAATATGGCTGAAAAAATGATCACATTGAACTTGAGCCTCGTCGAGAAGGTATTTTGCTACAGGGGTGGTAAGCCGCTATAACATCACACAGTATTATGTTAATGGCGTCGACTGCCTGATGATTTCAAAGCTATTTTGAATTTAAAATTGACGCACTTAACGACTCAAGCATAGACGCCAATATACGAAATAGAAAAAGAAGGAAGAAAATAACCATTACGTCCTGCGGTGCCTCTTGTTTATGTGCTTATAACTCTTCCCCTCTTCCACTGATGACTATACACACTCACTATACTATAAGCGCCTGAGCAACATTGACTTGCATTTAAAATATATTTTTTATTTCTTCCCCTTATAGATAGACATATACTTCTATGGACATTTTCAAACTAGATTCTGGCAGGAAGGTTCTTACAGGCTATTTTAGTGAATAAACTGAGTCACCTTAGCTATGAACGATTTTAAAATAAAATTCGTTTATAAAATACTACTTTAAGATAAAAAACCAATATTTTGACAATGTAAGACTTTTTATAAATATTTAAGAACTTCAGTTTTTGTTTTCAATGCTATATATTTAAAACTCGCCAAATAAAAGGTAAATACAAAAACATAGGATATCCTATCCTTAATTGTAGTGACGTCACATGTGGGCAAAACCCTTAACGAAAAGCGATCAGACGAGACGGTAAAAGGTAGGCTACAATGTGACCAAACGGAGAAACAAATCAGTCACCAGGATCGTCAAGTTAAAAAAACTTCATGATAACCTCAATGCTCAGGACACATACCAATGATGTATGAAAAAGTCTCCACAAAATATTACACCCCCAAGTCTAGACCAGAAAAATGTATTGGTCGCCTTCATCGAATTGGCTCATACCGTGTATCATGGAAATAATACTAAGTTTGGAGGGGACCATCTTCCAAATTGTTCCGTACCGTATGGTGTGTACCACTAATTAATTTCATTTAAAAAACGCCCTTAATAGGAGAACAAAGAGTGTAATCCGACTTTTAATTATGCTTAGAGTGCAAGCCCTTTTAAGGGGGCTGAAAATGCTGTCGGGTGCGTTTCAAATACGCAAGTGAGTGTAATAAGCTCCATGGATATTGGAACTGTATACTTATTTATATATGCTGGGCATAAAGCTCGAAAATGGCTAATGGACGAATTTTCTGCTCAATTCTAAGATTGGATGTTTTAAAATAACCAAAACCCATAGTTCTATTCAATTTCAGGCCTTGGACGTCTTCAAATGGCCAAAGTTGAAAATAATGTCGTTAAGTTAGGTTATATTAGGTTTCAAAAAATAAATTTAATCTGATGCTCTTGATAGTTTAAAATAATTTTGTGATATATGTCCAGTTCTGTTTGCATATCAACTTACCCTATTGAATGTATGTGGTTGATTAAAATTGGGCGCGTTATTTTAAGCTTTCGTCGTTTAGTAACTGCGCAATCCTAGCTCGTGATTGTAAATGTTCAAACATTTGTAGCCGTCGATTTCCGCAGGTCTATCACAGACTCTGCCTTAAAATATGAATGGAGAATGACCTTTGGCACAGGATTATTCCAGGATAGTTCAGTAGCTAGAGCATTGGCGTACTAAGCCAATAGTCTGGATTCGATTCCCGTGTCCAGGGGTCATTTTTCAATTTAAAGAATATGATACTTAGATGCAGCTATAACCATGAACCGTGATTAACAAATATAATAGCACAGCTATTTAATCAATTAAGATTATCTGTTAGTGCCACGATCAAAATTGATGACAAATGCATGTCTGTAAGCCGTGATCTTTTGGGTGTTTGTTTCTTTCCATGAAAGAAAAAACTATTCACACAATTATGTACTGCCAAACATTGCACATATTTGGTGCGCAAATTTAACAATCTTTTTAAATATATTTATGGTGAGTTAAGTCTAAAAATTGGGTGCACTTGGTAGATTTCGCCAAATAATTACAAATTTCTAAGTGTTATAATCTCAATTATAAAAAGAAGAATTTGGCCGTATTATATGTGGGTTCATCAAAAGTTCCGTGGGCCGCAAATAATTTTCAATGGGGCCATAATTTGAACATGACTGAACTAAATATTGTAATATATCCTATTTACGACACAATATTTACACCTACAGCTGAATCAGCGTTAAAAACTTGAAAAATCCAAGATGGCGAATCCTTTATGGTGGACACGCGTAACCCCTAGTCCAATACTTTTAAAATATATAACTTGGTACCAATAATTCTGTTTACGATTCTATATTTATACAAAACCACCATTTCTGTCAAAGCATTTAGCGCAAGTGTAATGTATGTTTCCTGTATTTGGGCCGCACACAATCTTCTTGCACTGCACGCACTGGTTTTTTGATCTATTAGCTTTACAACCCCCAATATGCAAGGACTTGTATATCTTTCTTTGGATATGTCGAAAAATATTAATTGAAAATTGTGAAATGAATAAAGGCTGGAAGGCAATAAATACAATTGAATGGAGGTATTTGCAATACACACTAATAATAAACAGGGAAAAAAAACACATTGTCATGAGTTTTGAGATGTAAGAAACAACCATCTCTCTAGTTCAAGGGGGGCTGGTAACTTTATTTAAATTCTTATTAAATGTCTAATATTTTCGGGGACCCTTGGTCACAAAATTTGTTTAAAAGTCTTGGAATATAAATTTCCTGCAAATATATATATGACCTACTTTATTTTAAAGGAGACTTACCGGTTCAACTGATCAGTTCCGTCCTTCCAATGCTAAGGAGTAGGGATATAAAAGGTATTTTAGAAGAGATTTGTGTGCAATAACGTGGATATGTTATGAAAAACCTTAGTGAAAAGTCACATATGGGGAATAATTGTTTCAATCAATTTTGATAAGACTCAATAAATACTTTTTGAGATAACATATATTTCTGAAATAAAATAGTAAATCCATGGTGGGGGCACAAGAAATCTAATAACAGCAATATAAATTCTCTATGATCGCCAAAATACATAATTTTACACAACATGCAAATGCAAATTGTATTACACGAACAATTATCTTAAAAATGCACACATTAAAAAAATGTATTTGTTCAAGTCTATGCAAAAATGCTTCCAAAAATTGTGTTATTCACTATCACCTTACCTATTGAAGGTCGAAATATAACGGCTGGTATTCTCTCGCTGTAATCCTCGATAAGATGCTCGGCTAAGGATTTAGTATACGTGTATGTATTTGGAAGACCACCCAGTATCCTAAAATGACAAAACATATTAAATACATGAATATGGAACAGAACATAGCTGATATTTAAAATATAAATATGTATGCAGCCTCACTTACAAATTTTGGGTAAACCGTTATCGGGGATAACCCATCTTATACGTAAGGATTGCATTGCATTTGAACACCGTTGACAGGGAAGTTTAGGTTTGACTCAGATGTTTGATTTTCACTGGATTTTTTTTTCGTATTTTATCTGCAAAAATATTTTCTTGTATCAAATATACCAACAATAAAAAATCAAATATGATCCGAATTTTGTCTTTTTTATTATATACGGTATTCTTCTCTTCAAAAAAAAATTTTTTTTTTAGACTTTCATTGTTATTTTATATTAAAGGCCTATGCCTGAAGGATTTAGTTTTATTCCTAAAATGCCTTATTAGTGAATTTCTTATAAAAGTGGTTGATTCGGTATGTAAAAAAAAGCTATCATAAATGTTAGTTTAGTTGTTTTCTTACATTACAAATTTAACCATAAATATACTCGTATATGAGAAGATGTAGAAATGGACATTTTGAATAATTATTGTAGTTTGCACTATTTTTTTTTTAAATATGCTCATTGATTCAAAGGGGAGTCATTACATAGGTCAAAATGTATATGATATAGCTGTAAATAAAATTAAGAAGTTTCTAAACAAGTCACTAGTTGTCAGTGTAATACAATTTGACAGCAGTATAAGTAGCAGATGCTATAGGACGAATCATTAGTGGATCACTACCAACCCAAATCAAAGAACGTTTCATTGTAATGGAAACATTCCACTTCACCTTGAACCAAGAAATTTAAAGTTACGCCATCAGTAGGAAAGTTTGTGCTTATGGTGTTATGGAATTTTTGGGGGAAAATTGTTGGCCTATTTCCAGAAACGAGGTGAAAATGTGAAAGCTGCATCGTATTGAGAAGTTCTGTCAAAAAATCGGATTGAAATTCACAAAAAAACGCCCAATCGTACTGAATCCTACTGTTCCATCATTATCTCATAGGACTACAGCTAGATTAACAAAGGAAAGAATTCAAGAACTACGATGGCAATGCCTTGAATAGCCGACTTACTTACAGCCTCGACCTAGTCCTTAGCAATTTTTACCTGTTTGGTCAGCTAAAGAAACACCTTCGCAGCAAACATTTCGCTGATGACGAATAAGTTGTAGATGAGTTGTGAATATGTCTGGGACAACAGACCAAAGAGTTCTATGCTGCGGGCTTAGAGACACTGGTAAAGCAATAGGATTAGTGTATCAATAATGGTGGGATCTACAAAATCATAATTTTACCAGCTGTTCTCTATGGGTGCAAAATTTGGCCTTTCACCTTAAGCGACGAAAATAAATTTTGGGTGTTTGAAAACAATATGCTTAGGAAAATATTAGGCCCAAAAAGGGATTAAGATAGTGTGGAGTGGAAGAGGCTACATAATAATCTGCTGCATACACTGTACTAATCACCAGACATTGTTAGGGTAGTAAAATCTCGCAGATTATGGTGGGCAGGTTATGCAACACGAAATGGAGTATCTAGAACCACGTTCAAGGTATTGAATGGAAAAGACCACTGGGAAGACCCAGACGCAGATGGTAGGATAGCATTTGGATATATATGAGAGAGGTAGGGTGTAATGAGCTAGAGTGGATAGAATTAGCACAAGCTAGGAATAGGGGGCGTAATTTTGTGAGTGCGGTAATGAACTTTCGAGCTCCCAATGCCATAGAGTGGAGATCATGTCGATAAATAAAGATAAATGTAATATTAAATGTTTTTTAAGCTGGTCTCTCAATTATAAACCTATTGACTGACCTCGCCTAGCATGTTAATTCTATAGTAATTGCCCTTATTTTAATGCATGTATTATAATTGATTTAATTTATAAAAAAGTTATTGGTGCACTCAGATATGTTTAACAGTAGAGTACACTTTGTTCACAACGTATCATTGCAAGTAACAAGTCAGTTAGTGCCGGGAGATAGATTGAATAGGCCAGAGGTGCTCAACTTAAATTTTAAACAGGTCGGGTGACACATCTCTCCTCTGGCAGGCCGGATACCCCCACCTCCTCCCAACTATTTTTGACACTTAAAAAATGATAACTGTAAAATATATAATATAATGTTGATTTAATAATGTACATACTATGTACATGAACTCACCAATTTATTGGGATTTCTGAGCTTTCATTTCAAGCAACAGTGTGTTGATAGCTGTAATAAGTGTGGATATACAGAATTGTAGTACTGCATGCAGATACTCGTCCATGATGCTGTAGCGTTATCCTTAGCTACAACATCTTGATATTAAAAATAGGGTGACCTGGTGGTCTAGGGGTAAGGTGTCAGACTTCTATGCTGGCGGCCGGGGTTCAATCCTCGGTCCCGGCAAAGATTTAGCTGATTACCAAACCCTTCCTTCACCTCTGACAAGACATCTTGTGAATGTGGGGAATGCCAGGTCTCCACCGTGGTTCGGATTCCACGTTAAACTGTAGGTCCTTCATTTCATCTCACAATCACCCTACCATAGCACATTAGCGTAAGTGCGTATAACCCGAACGGGTAGTAAGACGCGGTGCTAATAATAATAATACAATCAAATATTAAGTTTATCTACATAATGTGATGATATCCTACACTCACTATGTGCCATTTCACTGTGTTTATTCCAAAATATCTCCCACGTACGGCAAACCGTGATTATATACATGAGATCACGACCAAATACGCGAGTTAACTAACCAGGCCAACACTAAGTTGTCACTGGAGCCGCTATGAATGACGTAGGAAATTTCCGACGCTGAAAAAGTTCCACGTCGCCTAGATGCCTGTTCTAAGTTTTTCTACCACCATCTCGTCACATATTCCCTTTCCACCGACTACCCCCTTTTTTTTCTGGTTTCTGTCTTGTATACCAAACAAATACCACCAGGAGAACGAAGGAAGCTTTACTCTTGGCGATGTATTGGTAGAGGATGCTTCATCGTCTTGTTTAAATGTAAGAATCTAAAATTATTGTTTAGGCAACCTAAACTCTAAATTACTTTTCGGCCTAATAATTCATTTTTTCAAATTAAAATAATAATCATGCTTGTCTTGAAAATATTTGTATTGTTCCATGTTTTGTCTGGAAACAAGCATAGGTTTATTTAAAATTGTAGTTCATAGTAAAATAAATAATTTAGAATTTTGTATCTTAGAAGTTAACTTGCATGATTTTTAAAGTATTTATCTTTCTGGTATAATATACTAAATGGTTTTATATTTGAAATAATTAGTTTACAATATTTTGTCTTGGAAACTATCTTGAATAATTTGTTGTATTTATCTTTTTCAATTATTTGGTTTGCTAATTGAACTAAGCCAATTTATATTCTTTCGTCTTGAAAATTATCCTAAATAATTTGAAGTATACTTTTTTTGTTTTTTGGTTTTCTATTGGAAATAAGTATTTCACAATATCTTGTCTTGGAAATTAACTTGAATAATTTGAAGTTTATATTTATTGCATAGTCGGCTAAATAAATTAAAGTCATTGATTATCTATAAATGTATACCAACTGATCTAAAGTCTTTTTTTATGAAAGTAAATAATGTATTATACTTGTTATTAGTTTGTGAATATCAAGTCCTTAACTTTTAGTAGTACAAAAGTAAGTAATGAGTATGGGACATCAATATTTCTAAGTCCAAATGATTTAAAATTGGCGTGACTAAATGCAAAGTCCTTATAACCAAAGAATTATTATTTTTTATCACTGGTGTGAACTAATATTTGATATCACCTTAAATTATATTGACTGATTAATGATATTTATTTAAATGCTTAACCTCTTTTAAGCCCTTCTGGCTAAGAGTATTATTAAATAAATAATTTTGCATTCATTAAAGTTATCTTGGGGTTGGAAATATTAATATAAAGTTTTGTAAATAATCCCTTATCCTTAGCGAGACAAAAGTTTGTGTTTGTCTTTTTTTTTTATTATTGGAGAAGTGACGGGAGCCGTCCCTAAGATATATGAACATTCTAGTCTTTCGCTCAATAATATTTATAATTTAATATGTTAAGTTTTTGATATTCATAATTGTGTTTAATATTTTTCAAGTCATTATATATATTTATCTTTGTATATCCTCGACAAATTGTGTTACTATTTAAGACTTATTAAACAATTAATCCAACTACGTCACCATTATCTCTTCTATTAAATATCAACCATTGTCTTTCTGGAAAACCCATTTGTTTTTTTTGCAAGGATACTGATTGGGTGGCATCGAGGCATGGGAGAATATATTATTGAATATTATATTTTAATATCATTATCCTGTCCGCTCACTCTGTATTTTTTCTCTTTTTTTAGGCAACTTATATATATTCGTATGCCTCCTTTTGTTCCTGGAAGAGTAGCGCTACTTGGATTTTATTATTTTTATTCTTGAGAACGTTTGTTCACACATGTAGGTACTACCAAATGCATACAAATATGTCCTTGCCAATTTTAATAAAGCTGAGTATTTCTTACTGTTAAGACACTATGTTCCCACAATGTTTCCCGATGTATGTATTAACACTACAAAAATTATCCTCATTCCACTTTCATTAAAATCACAATACTCTGTATCTACTTTTCTCGTTTTATAGCAGCATGATAACTTATAAACAGGCATTAAAAAAAAACACCACGCTAAGTTATACTAGGAGCTAAAGCTCTTGGGTTTAACCAATTATGGGAATTAGATTTCTAGTGGTTAAGGTTTTTAAATTGTTCAAACTACATTGCAAATATACTTCGATATTCCTGAAGGTAATATCTTGCAGTGAAGAAAGTTGTTTTAAATTATTAAAGAAAGTGGAAATGTACTTTACTGTAGCATTTGTCAAGAATATATATTATGAGTTAATCTCTCTCGAGCAATGAAACATACACAACTAGGAGTTTAAATTAGGAAGACGCCATCCAAAGTTTTTCAACAATAAGCCCGAAATAAAAGCGTTCGAGCTAAAAATAGTTTTACAGATTATAAATATTTTGTTCTGAAATAAATTGCACTAGTGTGAACCCAAAAAGAAATAAATGTACTCTATAGCTTCATATTTTGGTATTATCTAGGATTATTTCTTAAATTACCTACTTACTTATATCACAGTTCAATAAATATTTAACAATAGCTTTAGGACAGTCATAATCATAATTTGGGATGTATATTGGTGTATGCTTGAAGCGCTCTAAGTACACGTCAAACTGGTACACTAATTATAAAACTACCTATTAGAATATCGTGTAAGAACCTTTATGCTACGTAGTGAAGTTTATCTAATTTATACAGTTAGAAATGTGTGGTTTTCGTTAATTAACACATGGTTCACTAAGATTATTATAGTCAGCTTCAATGGCCTACACAATTTAAAAAAAGTTTTTGTTGGGGGGACGTGAAAATAGAGATTATAAATTAATAATTAAGGAATTTATGGGCAATTTATGAAAACAGCTGAAATTAAAAGCTGACCCAAAGAAAAAGTTTGAGGGTATTTTATAGGATTGTATTTAATAATATGGGCTATATTTTAATTAGGCCATATATCTTTACTTTTTTCATCAATAACATGTTTTAAAACAAATGTGACAATCACTGAGATGCACCATATTTCTAAAGGTGACTTAGAACGTCATTTTAAAGAATAGTTTTGTATTACTAGTTAATAAAGCTGCACCATAATATTCAGGGTTTGTCAGTGCACTCACTTGGGGGTGATAAGACGTAAAACAGCCTCATCAATTTTTTCCACCATTTCAATACTTTTCTTCCAATCACCGTGGGGAGGGTAGATAACCTCATCGATAACTTTACGGTCTGTGTTGCAGTACGTTGTGGAAACGTGTAAAAGAACCTGAAAAATAACCCACTTTGCTCAGTAATATTTAAGCGTAGAATAGAACAAGATTTTAGTTTACATTCAAAATAAAATATACACTAGTATTTTTATTTGCACTGCGTGCTAATACCCGTTCTGGATGTACGCCTATGTACTAATTACATTAAAGGGTTAGGGATTATGAAGGCTATATCTAGAGGAAGTGTATCCGCATTTGCGTGGAGAGGGAATGGCAAACCATTTAGGGATAAACAACCCTCAGTACATCCGACCGAGAATGAGTCCCGATCTCCCCGTCTTTGGTAATCTAGTATATTGTGAAAGTAGCACCTTAGACCATACGGCCACCAAAGTGGGTTATATTAGTATTAAATAGTCATACTATAAATATATATCAACCCTCTGCTAGTTTTATATATCACATAATAGTTTTTTTTTTCCAATTTCACTATGCTTAATACTATACAAATAAATAAATAAATATATATATATAAAGAATAAATATATTAAGAACTTTTTTCCTTGATCAAATTTATAGATCTAATTAGATGTTTTAAAATCAAATTTACACATTTTATTTGTTGTTATATTATTATTATTATTATTATTAGCACCGCGTCTTACTACCCATTCGGGTTATACGAACTCACGCTAATGTGTAATGGTATGGTGATTGTGAGATGAAATGGAGGACTTACAGTTTAACGTGGAATCCGAACCACGGTGGAGGCCTGGCCTTTGTTGTTATAAATATAGTTTATTGTTATTCTGACCGTTAAACTAAATACAAGTAGTCAATAGTGAAATATATGCCTCATCTAAACGTAAATATAGAAATTATACAATATTAAAAAAAACTCTTAATGTGCAGGGCATCTAACCAATTGGGGATTCTGGGGCTCAGCCCCATGTAATAACTATCAAAACCATATATATTTTTTACTATAAATAAACCTCTGAATCTCTAAAAAGTGATTTAAAAAATAAATAAATTGTCAATACATTTTCAAGAATCTTTAAGGCTCCCCATATCTTTGCAATGTCCAGTTTAGTGAGATATGGGGCATGTCGCTTCTGTTCAGTGATAGCGTTGTAGCCTTGCTAGCGCTGGGTGAAGGGTCGCTATTTTTAAAGTCAAACTTTTCGGTCTTTTATCTTGGCTTTTGGGGCTAATTCAGTTTCACCCCCTTTTAAGAAATGGTTGGTACCAGGTGGAGAAGTAATATCACTATGAAGTTAACGATTTTTATATTAGTAATAAACCATAAGACCCAAACCATGGTGCTAATTGTTTTTGGTCGCATGGTTAGTCATAGATGAATCGTGGATGGAAGGTAGGCCTATAAAATACAATCATATTAATTTGTTCAAAGTTAACATTGTAAAAATGTTCCACCGTGGCCAAATTTGTTATGTCACTAATGTATTTTGTTGCGAACTAAATTTTTTCTTTGCAACATGTTTAAATTGTACTACTAGTTAAATGATTTGCCTAATTATTTGTGTTAGTGTATTTAGTTACTCAAAATGAGATCTGCAAATATAAATAAGATTGATTACTTGAACATCACCCACTGGAACCCTTAAATAACTGTAAAAAAAATATACATGTTGAAATTAGGATCCAGCCAATTATTTTTAATACGCAAACACACAAAACAAGAAAGATTATTTAATATTACCTAGTCTACTGATGGGAGTAACAAATCAAGATCGAGTTTCAATTGCTTAGTGTTTGGTAATTATGAAGCTTTAATGTAAATATCTAGATTCAAACATATTTCTGATAGGAATAAATTACATGAACGAATGTTAATCCAAATTATGAATTATATATAAAAACTTAATTTATTTGGCAATGTAATATGATATAAAATGTCAGTCTATAATATTATTTTTACCTGCACACAATAACTATTGTGTTCACATCAAGGTGTTTAATGTCCTAAGCTAAGGGACAATAATGAGGAGTGTAGTTTTAGAAGAAGAGCACTATCACACTGGAAGGGTTAAGAGAGCAATTATCAAGCCTAACTCTATTTTTTCATTCTTAAAACTTAAGATAACAAGTGGGGTGACCTGGCGGTCTAGGGTATGGTGTCAGACTTCTGTGCTGGCGGCCGGGGTTCAATCCTTGGTCCCGGCCCAGATTTATCTGATTACTAAACCCTTCCTTCACCTCTGACAATACAACTTGTGAATGTAAGGAATGCCAGGCCTCCACCATGGTTTGGATTCCACGTTAAACTGTAGGTCCTCCATTTCATCTCACAATCACCCTACCATTACACATTAGCGTAAGTGCGTATAACCCGAACGGGTAGTAAGACGCGGTGCTAATAATAAAGATAACAAGTGTAAGCCGCTACTATTCGGTATTATCGTTAGATTAAACGAATTAAATAGCTTAATTAATCATATATATATATATATATATATATATTTATTAAAACTTACGACAAGGTTTTTCATTTTCAGAGCTAATTCAGCTACTTCTTGAGTCCCTCGAACGTTCATATTGACAGCGTATGTGATAGAATCGTCAAAGCGCACACTAGCTGCAACATGGAAAATGATAGAAACACGTTCTTCAAGAATTCGACGGTCATCTGCCCAAAGTCCGAGCCCCGGTTTAATGGCATCGCCAGTCACCACCACCAGCTTCTCTAACGCGTGGGGTTGCTCCTGTTTCAGTCGGTCAAATAGCTGCCAACATTAAGCAAATACAAAGTGGTTATTAAGTAATTCCTTACAAGAAACAAGAATTGAGTATGGAAAAAAACTAATAATTAAATTAGGAAGTAGTCCAACAAACCAAACTAGGAGTACAACATTTTCATTTAATTATTCTTAAAAAATTTTCGTTGGTAGCGATGTTTGGTTGCTCGCCACTTCTCCGCTAACCTTGCTCACAAGTAGCATTTTAACGCTCCTTAGTTTTAAGGAAACGTCATAAGAGTTAAGCATCCTTTGTCCCCATTTATAAGTTATATATAAATATTGATAATTTAACCAAATGATTATGGAGAAGCTCTGCTAGTTCGGGGAGAAAGGAGTCAAAAGGAACCAATAACCACTTCAGGAGACATTAGGTCAATTATACGAATACACTTTTTCCTTCCTCCCTTCATTTCCTCCTTACTCTTCCACATTCTTATCTGCTACGGTGCATTCTGACCCAATGCAATTTTCTATTTTGCCTTGACCCTGTTAACACATATAATGTTTTAATTAAACCTCAATAAATCGTTTTCTAAACCACCTGGAGATTTCAGGCTTGTTTATTATTATTTGTTCTCATCCAACAAGCCAGAACCTGCTCCGAGGCCTTCCGCTTACCCCGTTAGGTACATTATTTTACAAATTCATCATAAGTCATCTGTGTGTCTGAATACAAAATATATACTAGTAAAATTATAACGGTGTTTGCAACTAAGTCTGTATGTATGTATGTAAATAATATATTTAGTACTTATCAATGAGTTATAAAGCTGAGATTAGGTAAAATTGTTTCAAACCTGAAAGCTTATTGAAAATAAAAACATGTTTTCGTTAATCATTTTAATTCATCGACATGTTATTTGTACTTATAAAAACTGGAATAAAGATTCCAATGTCAAAATACAAAGGAAAGTGGCATATTATAATACAGTGACCGGTTTTCATAGTTTTGCTTGTTGTTTTGTATTCATATTAGTAGGCCTATATAAAATACATTATTGGCAAATACAAACCATACAGGTAACATTCAACATCATTATTTAATTTGAGCTCACACTTACATATTACATTAGTAGGCAATTCAGTCCATCCAATGAATACTTTAATTAAAAGGCATATAGAAAATGAAAGAGTGTGGGAGGATAAAGTAAGCCCACGGCCACGGCTTCTTTGGTGCTGACTGACAGCTCACAGCTGACTTCTGACAGTAAACATTTAGGTATATACCTAAATTTTGACTGTCAGATGTGACATCTGCTAAACACATGTTTTTGCAGATTATTTGGTTCGGTGTAGGGATAGATAATTTGGTCTGGTAACTTTTCAAAGCCGTCAGCTGTGAGTTGTGAGCTGTCAGTCAGCATCAAAGAAGCCATGGGGCTACTGTACATTGATAAAAAGAAGCTGATTGGTGTTTAAGAACTCTAAAAATAGAATTTCCGTTCTCCCCTCACGTCGTTTGACATACTTTCTAACATTCTGGTTGAATATGTTACTGAAAATATCCGAAGACCAATAACCAAGCCTAAACCAAACTAACCAAGCCTAATACAACCTGACGTAAAGGTTGGATTAGACTTGGTTAGGTTAGGTTAGACAAGGTTATTGGTTTACTTTTGAGTGCTGGTCAAAGCTAGAACTGGGGATCCTCTCTCCCACATCACTCTAGAGATGGTTAAAACTCAAAATATAAACCTCTTCTAAGATATTTTGGACTTTTACCAACATATATCGGTAAATGTTAGGATATACCGGTAATATCTAAGATTTACCGGTCTTTGGACTTTTACAGTAACAAATATATATATATATATTTTTAATTGTATATTTATTAATTATTTTTGTTGATAAGGCTCCACCCCCCACTCCTCCCATTTATTTCAACCCTTAACTTGTTAGACCACATTTTTGTGAACAGGTATATTTCGGGTCACCCATTCCCCAATGTAATGAATGTTCATAATATTAGTGTAAAGTGCCATGAGGGCTTCTGCATGTATTTTATGGTGCAAGGTCTCCTTTGGTTAAAAAAGTTTGGGAACATCTGGCTTAGGAGGGGGCGAATCCGAGGCTTGCGAGCTTTAAAATAAACACGTACGTGTACACTTTTGTTTGATCAGCACATTTATTACGACTGGTTGGCAGTGTTGCCAATGTCGCAAGAAATAATTAGCTTAATTATTTTGGGAAAGGGATTTAAATTTAAAAAAAATTCAATTTTTAGAATTGTTTCCAAATTGTTACACGCCCTCACAGGGGTACACCCTCCCGGTTGGAAACCATTGGTGTAGGTGCAGGTGGTGACAGCCACTGAACATATTCGAATAATTTTCTCCACTACTTCGCGACTTTTTCTGTCCAGGGTAGAGGGTGGTTATAAAATTTCCCCACACATTTTCCAAGCACCCCTGCCTAAATAGCTTTTAGGTCCACAATCTACTTGATAGGAAATATCCCTTTTACTTTGATCAGAACTGCAACAATTCATAATAAGCGTCGTCGAAAGTGAGCTAATAAGGCTTTTTTCTTAAATCATTAAACTTGAAGGCTTTTATTCCTATATGGCTAGGAATCGACCTCAGTACCCAGCAAACAAATGAAATAAGTAATTATATAATCCAAAAATATATTGTTTTTATTTGTATTTAAATGTATTTACTCAATATTATATTATTAAAAGAGAATATATAAACACGTAAGTTAATATTTTTTTAGCACCACCCGTTCGGGATACACGCATATATACTAATTACGCTAATATGTTAGGGGTGAGTAAGGTTGAATTTAGAGGAAGTGTATTCACATTTGTGTGGTGGTAGAGTGGGAAACAATTGAGTAAAAACCACCCTTAGTACACTTGACCAAGATTAAACCTCGATCTCTCTGTTATCGGCAGTCTAGTATAATTAGAATAACCTAGATATAATGAGTACTCGCGGTATGCCATTGTGGGGGTATGGCGTCAGAGTCTACAATGTAATCTTATGAAGAAAGTGGAATTTTAAAAATTAATCAAGTCCAGTTGTACTATTAAATAAATTATAAATCAACCATTTATGAAATCAGAATAGCTTTAACATCACAAAAATTAAGAGGAAAGTTTTGTAAAATTGTACAACTCTTAGTAATTTCTAATAAAAAAAAATCGTAAGCTCTGGCGGGAATTCAAATTTAAGAGAACTTAAAAACTAACGTTTAGGCAATATAAAGTGACAATTTATATTACCTAAACATGAGCTATTATTAAATATATTATTACAGAATTAATTAATATATGAATTATATATATATACCTATATTGTTATATATAATAAATATTTTTATGATATAATTGTAATCATATTATATAATTTTTTATGATAAAATTATATATATTATAATATAGTTATAATATCATTTTTAATAACATTCATAGCTTTTGTTTTTTATTCAAAAATTATTAAAAATAAGCACACTGGAAACATTATGAAAAAAAATATGCTTCGGTGGCCGCATGGTCTCAGGCATCACTTCTCGCTATAAACTAGAATGTCGATGACAGGAAAATTTGGGTTGAGTTAGAATCCCAGTTGGGTGTATAGAGGGTGGTTTTTCACTCTCTCTCCACTCAAAGGTGGGTACACTTACTCATTTCATTTTTCCTCGTCCTTAACTCATTACCCTAATTAGTATATATGTGCATAACCTTAACAGGTGGCAGGATGTGGTGCTATATATATATAAATTAATATCGATATAATATTAATAGCACCTAAATTTAAAAATGAACAAGTTTATTTATCTTGTTGTGAAATATTTTGATAACCAGTTAGAATTTGATGAAGCATCAAAGAAAAATAGCTCATAAAAAATTAAAAGATAAATATAAAATAACACATGAATAAATAAATAAAATTAAGTTGCAGACCAATATTATCATAATGTTAAGCTATGAAGTAAACAAAACTAAAGCCAGTACACCTTCAAAATGGCGGTCAAACTTCTTTTTTTTTTCTCTTGCTGGTTTGGATATTACCACCGCCATAAGACGGAATGGCTAGCGAGTACTCTTCTACCATGTTAGTGAATTTACACTCTACTCAGCGAGTTTTAATGATATCATGTTGAAACAAAAACCCCAAATTCTTAAATAATTCTAACAATAGACCTACAATGTCACATTATTATTATTTTTTATCTCTAAGTAGTTTTTTGTAGACGTGTTTTTTTAATCCTCTAAAACTTAGGCTATTGGTCTTGGTCATAAAAATGTATTGTAAGAATCTTCCTGCCAGTATGAAGATTAAAAAAAGTCCGTGGTAGCAAGCAGGGCTGTTTAAAGACCTTCGTATTCCCTAGGAACTTTTATTTATAGGGGCCTGTGTGTACGATATTTACAATATAGACTAAAAATTCGTGAACTGATACTGAAATATATTTTTTACTTTTACACGGCATAATTTTTTTCTTTTAATTCACTGGAGACAATGTTTTTGGAATTGACTATACGATGTGAGAAACATGCAACCAACAAACTCACAAGAATCCCCTTCAATTTGCGGACATTTCTGGACTTTCTGGCGCTTTGGCGCATGCGTATTTATCTACTTTACCAGTCGGCAGTCATGAGTCACTGCACAGAGGAAGCTAGTTTTATGCTATCTTACTTCTCCAACAGTATGCTATATGTGTATAGGTTATACAGCAAGCTTGGTTTGAAGTGTTTTAACAATAATAATTGTGTACTTGAAAATATATGTTTGTTTACAGCACCAGCAGTACGTTTTGTGTGCGAGTATCTCACGTTGTTTGTATGTTATAAATTGTTAACATGTGTATAGAGTCTACTGGTACTTAAATTTATGTATATTCTCCCAGCTTCGCCACATTAAATCAAATAATAATGAAGGACTCCCTCTAAAAACGTTCCACCTGACGACACACAATTAAGTTTTGTTTCAGTGTAATAACATTACTTATGATCTGGTAATTCATGTCTTCATCTCTTGGCTGATTTCTAACCTTTGCAGGTGCGATGTATTAATGTTGTGAAAAATTATATATATTTTTGTATTAAAGTTATTATTAGATATTTTTGCCACGTTCGTGATTCATTTGTCAAATGCCAATTGCAATCTTTTTAGAGGGGCTGCTCACTCTACGCTGTTATGGTATTGATACTATTTTTAATTTCTAAATATCTTTAATTCTTAACTGAAAACAAGTCTAACGGATATAAGATAAAATACAAGTCTGGATCCGAGAAACGAAAGAAAAAAGAAGTAATAAAGAATATTACAGGATCAACTTTAAAATTTGTAGTACCAGCAACAAGAAAAGGTAATGATAGTATCTATCATCTATCTGTCAAAAAATGTAGAATCAGTAGATAACAGGGACAGTAACAATAAATTTACCACAGACGACGTCATTAATTCTAAACAAGATTCAAATAAAAAAAACTGGCGTTTGTATTCAACCTCCTACAGATGATGCACGCATCAAGTCATCTAATGAAACATCAAAAATGGTTGTATCTCAAACACCTACAGAAGACAAGAATCAAGACACCTAATGAAACTTCACGAGTAATGTCTCTGAAAACAAACGATCCAGCAGAATGGGAGAGTACTTCAGACCTGATACACCACTTTGCAAAACATAACTCAAAACAAAATATAGAATCTAATTTATTTTTAAAGGGTAGAAGCTATGTAGATAAGGTACGATACGCGCAGAAAGAATATTTTATAAGAAGATTAACAAATGGGGAAATAGTTAAGAGAGACTGGCAAATATATTCTCCAACAACTGGCAAGACCTATTGTTATGTATGCAGGCTTTTCAGTGACAATGTAGTGCTTAATACATTTCAAACGGTATTTGATAACTGTAAAAATGCAACTACGAAGATAAAAGCCCATGAACAATCAAAAGATCATCCAAACGCTATCTCATCTATGTTACAATGCCAAAAAGCCAGTAGAATTGGTGCAGAACTGCAAAAGGAGAAGGAAAGGTTATGTACATACTAGGTTGGGGTTCTAAAATGAATTTTAACTGTAATAAAATTTATTTCTGAACGAGGTTTAGCTTTTAGTGGAGACACTCAATTACATAACTGCCTTAATAATGGAAATTATGTTGGTTGCATAGACCTTCTGGCTGAATTTGATCCATTTCTAAAGGAGCATATTCGAAGATATGGGAATCAGGGAAAAGGCAATGATTCTTAACCTTTCTGCTGGTATACGTGAGGAATTCATTAACATATTGGGCTCCCAAGCTACAAGACAGATAATATCTGAAATCAAAGATGCTAAATATTATGGAATCAGTATTGACTCAACTCCTGATTTAACTCATGTTGATCAGATGACATTTAAAATTCACTATGTACACAAAGATGGAAATGTTGATGCGAGATTTATTAAATGTATTTCAATTGAACAGCATGATGGCAAATACTTATTTGGTATTATGAAAATTTTTCTCGAACTTCATAGTATTGCTATTGCAAACTGTAGGTCACAGTCTTATGACAATGCTAGCAGTATGAGTGGCATATATTCTGGTGTCCAAAGTAGATTTAAAGAAACCAACAGTAATTCCGAATGGGTCCCTTATTAGGTACTACATGGTCTGCACGAAATGATTCTACTAACGCTCTTTTTGTCAACTACTCTGAAATTCGTCAAGCATTGTCTGATATAGATGAAAGTGAACGTCAACCACCAGTAGCTGTTCATGAAGCGAGATTCCTAATGAAAACGGTTGATAATTTTGAGACAGCATTGATGTGTGTAATTTGGAAAGATTTACTGTAAAATATTAACATTGTCAACAAAGCTCTACAGGAACCTGGCATTGAATTGTGTACTATTGTAAATTTATATGATAGTCAGTTAGCACATTTTCAAATAATTCGAAATAAATTTGATGTATTTGAGACCATGGCAAGAAAACTTATGTAATCCAACTACAAGGAATGTGCGCAACGTAAACGATCAAGATCTATCTTTGCAGACGAAGTTTTGAATAATACTGATTCAAGTTTAAGTCTGAGTGCCAGTGACAAATTCCATGCCCAATCCTTTTATCCTATAATCGACAAACTTATAGCTGAGATGACAAAAAGATGCGAAACTTATACAATTCTATGAGAAAGGTTTAATCTCCTACTGGACAGATCCATGACCAGAGATGAAGTAATTCATAAAGTAAAGGAACTAGTGAATACGTACCCATCAGATCTCGAACAAAGATTTATTTAAGAGTTCTTATTATTTTCAAGAATGTATGAGAATAAAAAATCTCTAGTAGATATGATCCGTGCACAAATCGATGATAAGCTCAGAATAAGTTTCCCGAATGTTAACATAGCATTCAGAATCTATCTCTCCATTTTAAGAACAAGTGCGGAAGGAGAAAGAAGCTTCTCAGAAATGAAATTGATCAAACATTATCTTCGATCAACAATGGGGCAACAATTATTGTCGTCACTTTCATTACTTTCAATTGAAAATGATGTTAAGCGATAGTTGAAATTCGACTATATCATTTCTAAATTTGCACATACAAAATGTCGCAAAGTGAACATTTAAACATTAAACTGAAAGTATCTACTAGACCATCACAACTGTGATTGTATCAGTGATATCTTTGAAAAACGTGACGAATTAAATTATTGTTTTTGTCATTCAAATATCTAAATAAATATTTTAAATTAAAATTTGCTCTTTATTCTTGTTTTTTAATTTTGTGTTTTTTCATGAGAAATGTTGTAGGTCTAAAAAGGTTCGTAGACCCTAGGTACTGTTCCTAGTCGGCCTTATGGATAAAGCAGCCCTGGTAACACGATATGTCCATCTAAAATAGAAAACAAGAGTAAGGTAAAATTAAAGAGAAAGTCAATGTTTTCAAGGAGCACTGAAGTTCAGGAACATTGAGTGTGTAAACTTGTCAGAGGAAAAGGGAAAGGGTTATCAGCACATATACAAGAGCCGCCTCAGGTTTAAATTCTCATTTTATTCCCTCTCTTTCTATTTTGTACATGAGCGTCTAAGTGTGGTAGTGCTTACACTGCTTTGGTGCGTCAAGTTAAGATGCAACCCGCTTGGCAAAATAACTTCGAAATCTCCAAGTAAGCAACGTCGTTAAGATAATTGTTATTATTTTTGTAAAATCTAGTGCCCTTGTAGCCCTGCTTGAGTACAAGGATCACAAATGACCTACCTGAAACGGCGATTACGCGACCTAATCATCTAGGTATATTAAATTGTTTTGCAGAAAACAGATAAGTCGGGGTTTGAAGTCCAAGCGGGTGTACCAAGAGTGAGATATTATACAAATGAATAACTAGTTTCCCAATCTTTCTTCTCGCCAATTCGAGTATATTTCCTATAAATTCTACCATCATGTCTACCTCATTAGTGTTTAGATGGACCTATGGTGGCGGAACCAAAAGGAAGAAAAGGGGGGAGGAGGTAATGTAATTAAAAGGTAATTTTAAGAGGCTTGGACTCCCATGCCAAAGAGGGTTCCTGGGACTCTATTCCGTCAAATTTCAGATAATGGTATGTCCCTACAAACTATTTGGTGTGGTCCTTGTAGGAGATTTTTTTTTTAATTTGGTGCAAAAAAAAAGTTATTTGGGGTGGTCCTCTCCCGTAAATTTGTGAAAATTGAATGTCTCTAGAAACTATTTGGTGTAGTCGATATAGCTAGCTACCTGGCAAATATTGAAAATTTTATTTGCTATTTTGAATTTGATGAAAGCTAACTTTACGTTTTAGATTCTAGAATATCAAAAGGGAAGAAAATACACTTAGAGGGGGTAAAATTTACGTTTGGGGGAGAAAATTCTTTCCACGAGGAAACAGGGAAGGTTGATACCCCCATACCCAACTCTGCTCCACCGCGAGTGGCCCGGACGCGTAGTAAGACGCGACAGAAAACAGAAAATAAACTAAAAACTTAGTCTAAGAGAGTAGGAATCAAAAGAGCATTTACAGTAAAATATATCAATATTAGGTTGGAGTTATTGCTATTGTAGATACTTTCACATTTTTGTGTTTTTGGTATTTTTTTTAGTGTAATCTTATGAAATCAAACTATGTAGAAGGTTGTAAAGGGAACAAATTCAAATATATATTTCGATAGTTCAAAGAAGAGAGGGTATAGGAGAAGGTTGTGCATGAAATTTATAAAATCAGCACGGGGTTAAGAGGGGTTCATAATGATTTGTGAACCATTGTCATAGATGTACCTAACTTCAAATTTTTCCCAGGATAAAATACCTTGACCCCCAAACCACCGTTTGTTGAAGGTCTTCGGCCACAAATCCTTCTACAACTATTGGCGTGAAGCATAAGATTTTTCTCGTGATATGCCATTGCTGATAATAACTATAATAATATTAGACCACGAGGGATTGGGATCTAACTGAGAGCCGTTATTCCTCTATTTGGTTCCAATAATCACTTATAAATTGTTTGTGCACATCATAAATAAATAAATTATGTAAAACAATGTTGACATTATTAGAACTTTTTTTTGCACTGAGTCCTCCTACTAACCATCTCAGTTATCCAAATTTGTGTTAATGATGTATATATTTGTAAGGAATAATTTAGCGAAAATGTATCTGCATTTACTTGAAGTGAGAGGGTTAAGCCATTATGGGAAATATACCTTCGGCACACTTGTCCAGCATTTGAGCCCCGACCTCCCTGCCACTGTAAAACCAGACTAGGTGAGCATGGCGTTTAGTTTGCGTGCCCATTGATGAAGGTTGAATAATATTTAATGTAATCGCCGTCTAAGAAATCCCGAGAGTGTTTCTTAGCTGATTATTATTTTAAATTGGTTTTCTAATATAACATTTTTTTTTAATTTCAAAAGGATCATTCAGGTTCGTAAATATACAATGAAATAAACTACCCTGTGCCTCGTCTGCTCCACTTCTCATATCAGCACATACTTGACAAACATGGCAACAACGCTAACCAAAGGCTGGGGGGAACTCAAAAACCCACATATTTCAGTGAACAGACACTTTTCTTGTTATTGGCGTTGATAGAATTTCTCATTTTTCACAAAGTAGTCCATCCGCACAATGGCTTTCAAAACAATTAGTGAAAATACAAGTAATGTCCCCAGCTGGGATATAATTATAAGCCCGCAGTTTCAGTTCAGTTACAGTTTCAATCTATCAAATAATAAAGTTTCATGAATGACTTCTGTGCTAGTGAAACTGTGGATTGAAACCCTAGTTTGCCTGTGAACAAGCTCATGCTGCCCCGTCACACGACGCTCTCAAGGTTTCAAGATAGAATTGTATAAAAGTGGCTTAAGTACCTATTTCTCATCGCGCAGCTGTATTTGAATTGAGGTGTGACATAGATCTTACTCCTGAGGAGTCTAGACTAGCTGTGATCAATGCAGATATATTTCTGTGTTTTCGGAGGGAAGAGGGTTCTTGGAGGATGTCACTGTATCATATTTACTCATTTGGAAATCGAGTTGGCCTATGATCAATTTATAACGCGCATAATTCCCCTTAATTGCTATGACTACCGCAATTTATATAAGTACCACTATAATTAATACCACAAACTCCGTTTATTTTCAATTGAAACGGAGGGAGGGGTAATGGCCAGGTTTTATCAACATTTCAAGGGCTGAAATGAGTATTCATATGATACCCTGTGTTTGGGTTATTTATGCAAAAGAACAAGCGTTGTTAATAGTACTATTATATATAGTTAAAAATCTAGAATTCTAGTAAGTAAATTTGCGCCGAGTAAATTTATAACTTCTCTCAGGAAATATTGGATTTGAATACCTGAAAAGTATGACACAACTAAATAAAAAATAAACACATACCACTATTTCAAACCTTAGTTTTCATATCAATATCAATTTTGTAGTACAAATATTACAAATCTAGTTTAATAATACTAATTTTAAATTTATTTCTGGCTGAGTGACGTAAGTAAACAGAGTTTGGATTCGATACCATATTTTGTTAAATTTACATATAGTACCGCTATAAAACTGGAGGTGACCCCTGATTAATTTTAAACATTTTATAATACTTTTGTTAGTTTTCAATATTTAGTTGAAATTTTCTTAAGAGAAGAAGCTAATAATTTTTTCCCATTTTAGTTTTAGGTTTATATTTATTAAATGAAAATTCTTACCTCCATATTAGTGATCGTTTGAAGACGATCCAGTGGACTTTTGCCTCTCTTGGCTCTCATTAGCATATATATCTTGGCTATGTCAGGGCACGATCTAAGAAGTTTTTCCACAAGCACCTTCCCCATGAAGCCTGATGCACCCGTGACAAACACATGCCTGCCCGCAAAGAACTGAGGGATAGTTGGTAGTTCTGCCATTCTCGTCAACCCCGAGAGATCTTGTTGAGACCGAGCCTTAGAACAAAATATTAACATGTAGAGATTTAAAAAAAATGGTAATCAAATTTTTTTAGATTATTGTCTGTACAGATGATAATACTTTCAGGCTTTTCGGTAGAGAATTGAACAAGATCCTTTTGATCCCAAAGAAAGATATGATAAGCTTAAAAACATGAAGATGATTTTGGATTTTTATTCAATGCTTAAAACTGGAAATTAAAACATGAAATAATTAAAACAAAAACAAAATATTCAAGATGCATGTTACAACCTAGATAACTTTTTAAAGGATTAAAGTTTATGTGACGTGGATGGAGCAGAATATGCCTCTTACCTATCAACATTAACTCAGCTGATTCCACAAGGTATCGCGACACCATTTAAGGTATTGGAATTCATACGCCATTAGGAGCTTGTAGAAAATTTTCTAAATAGTGAGGTAGCCTTGCAATTATTGCTTGACTACTATGTCAGTAACTGTAGCTTCAGCGGAAGAACGATTTTCCAAATTTAAGCTGATAAAGACATATTTAAGGTCTACCGTGACACATGATAGAAGAATTGAAAATATCAGGATGACAAATTAGGAAAATTTAAAATGAATGGGTGGGAATAGAACCATTTTGTATGTGATTCTTCGGTACAAATAAAATGAATACTTCCTTAGGAGAAAATGTATTCTTAACAACGTCGTAGAAGGAAAGCTTGAGGGAAAGAGGTGCTTAGGAAACAGGAGGATTCAAATATTCGGTTACTTTAAGGACAATTCTGGAAGCTGAAGGAGGAGGAGGAGGTAGAGGACAAGGGGCATTGACAGTCTTAGTTCATTGACAAAAGGATCCTGCAGTAAGAAAGGACACATAATAATAATAAACAGCATAATAGAAGATTTCCCAACAAAAAAGTAGAATTATAAAAATGTAATAAAATTGTTAAAATTATATGATAATTGATATATAAAACTATAGGGTATGCATCATCTATGAATAATTTATTTTTTCCAAAATAATACGTCAATCTTTAGTTTTTTAAAAATAAGCACTTTGAGCTCATACGTTCGATTTATTTTCTTTTGATAGGAGGTTTCCAAGTCAACTACCTTGGCAACGCCTCCTAGAGTCCTATTACTTCCTTAGCCCCTTTCACACTACAATAATATATTTTTATACCACAAGGTTCACGAAGAAAATAGTAAACTTTTTAAGAAGATTTTTACTTGTGATAACGCTTAAAGCTTGTCGGGCAGAAAAAACTTTTAATAAAAATACCAAACCAGGAGTTAGGAGAGAATAGAAGGATGAATTTTATGTTAAAGGATACTGGGATCAATTCAACACAGAAATATCCAATGTGAACCGAAAGTTTCAAAATTTTGAAAGATGCTGAAACACTGAAAAAATAAAAATATGAGACTAATACTTGAAAAGTTTTGTTTTTTGTTCGTGGGTAGGTCTAAAAAAAAGATACTAGTTGAAGAAATGTGACAGTACTAAATTCTTTACATATATCAGCAAATTGTATCTTATATATAAAATTTTATGCTGTTGCATTTATTTAAGTTAGTCTTCTTTTTCTTAGACTTACCCACGAATAAAAAACAAGATTAATATATATGAAAATTAGTCTATGACATTAATATTATTTGACCATCTAAGTTTTATTACACACTTTTAATAAGTGTATGATTATGAGCTATAAATAGTAATCCGATAACTTCAAATCACTACAGTGTTAAAGGTGACCTGGCGGTCTAGGGGTAAGGTGTCAGACTTCTATGCTGGCGGCCGGGGTTCAATCCTCGGTCCCGGCAAAGATTTATCTGATTACCAAACCCTTCCTTCACCTCTGACAAGACATCTTGTGAATGTGAGGAATGCCAGGCCTCCACCGTGGTTCGGATTCCACGTTAAACTGTAGGTCCTTCATTTCATCTCACAATCACCCTACCATTGCACATTAGCGTAAGTGCGTATAACCCGAACGGGTAGTAAGACGCGGTGCTAATAATAATAATAATAATAATAATAATAATACAGTGTTAAAAGGGGTAATCTTGCAATGTTAGGCTTTTCAAATAAAGTAATTAATGTATGGGACTGAAATTCACTAATAGACCTAGACATTCATATGAGCTGTACACAATGGAATATTCACCACATATTTACCCGTTTCAGTGGCTGAATGGAAGGCGTCATTCTCGTGTTAAGCTAGCCTGCTGATGATGGAGATATCAGGGTTCGAATCCTGGTAGTGTCTAATGAGGGTAAATTGCCTAAATGGTTTCCCAGTCTCCCTCCACGCAAATGCGGGTATATATACATAACCTTTAAAATGCTTCCTTACTCATCCCTACCCCATTAAATTAATATAGTAACAGGTGGTAAGATAAGGTGCTAAAAAGTAATCTTAGTAAGTTTCATTGTCAAATGATGTTAGATGTCTAGAATAAATTTAGAGTTTTAGAAAACATAAAAGCCTTCTTAAGAAAGTTTTTAGGCCATAAAGAGATGAAGATGATGGTGAGTGAATGACGATCTAAATTCTAGAGCCTTGTTCAGGGTACTGAATGGAAAACCCAATGGGAAGAGACCACTGGGAAGACCTGGACGCAGATGGGAGGATAACATCAGAATGGACCTGATAGATACAGGGTTTAATGAGGAGAACTGGGTAGAGCTAGCTCAAGTTAGTGATAGGTAGCGTACTTTTTTAAGTTTGTCAATGAAATTTTGAGTTCCTAATGCCTTGATTAAGTATTATAGTCGTTGAATGTATATATGCTATTATGACAGTGTTCCCGAAAGTGGTTGAGGTATCTAAACATAAGTATTTATTTGAATATTCTCACAGAAATCACAAAACAGTTGGAGTGTTTTTGGGTTTCCTACAAATTCTGCAATTTGGACAGAAAAGAAAGTTGACTTTAGGGCGTTGCCTACCTTAGACGTCAACGTAAGCGAAGATGTAATTTCTTACGTTAGTGTTTTAACGAATTATTTGGCGAGTTTTAAAGTTATAGCATTGGAAAAAAAAACCCAAGACATTCTTAAATATAATCCAAGAATATTCTTATTTCGTCACAGTTTCATTTATTTGTTAGTGGTTTGTAAACTTTTTTTTTTTGAAACTGTAAACAACTCAGATTATTTGGTTTATTCAAGAAAATTACCTTTAACTATTTTCTTGTGTCAGAATTTAGATTAAAATATTCCGTGAAGCATATATCTATATATAATTGTGAACAAGGAAAAGGTAGTTTTTAAATGCAATTCAATGCTTTTCAGGCTCAAATAGTAGCATAGTGTGTATAGTCAGTGGAAGAGGGAGAGTTCATCAGCAGGTAAATTAGAAGCCTTGAACGGTGGTCTACTAATTGTAATCCCTCTCTATTTATTTTTATATTGGTGTGTAAATGTGATAATGCTTAAATTAAGTAGGTGCTTCAAGGAAAAATACAACCCGCTTTACAAAATATCTTGGAAATCACTAAATAGGCAAATTCTATACAACGACTAGTAGTGATCCTAGATATTATATCTGTTGTCAACATCCCTTTTTCTCAACTAATACAAAGCCTACATCGATGAATAAGGTGTCAGTGGATAGGATTTTTTTCACCGACTTTTGACATAGAATACTCAGTTTAACTTAAAACACATTTTTTGTTTAAAATTTAAGTTAAAAGAAAAATCCAACAATATTTTTGTATCAATTACCGAAAATAAACTCCCTTTGCTATTTTGTGTATACACTTCGCTGAGTATTTAATTTCAACAACCCAACAAAAGACTAAATTATTGTTTTGGGAGGAGGGGGGAGGGGGGTTGAGTTTGAATGTGCGAAAGTTTCGCAAGGGTTTACTGGTAAAACATAAACGGACTATACTACGTTAGATTTGGTTTTAGTCACAAAGCTCACTAAGTACCTTGGTTTTTAACTGTCTATCCTCATCATTGGTCACGTGGGCTAAACGTAAAGGTCATTTAGCCTAGTTTGCCGTTTAATCTCTGCTGAGTGTCTCGTATCTATGGTTATGAGGTCTAGGAAGTCACCTGTATATGTGGTTTTAAGAATTCTATACATTTTTCTGGGTTACAACACAATTTTTAATGAGAGATATATTATGTCCTTTCAAGCATACGGCACAATTATGGGCATTCTTTGAATGGTTCCTCAATTAGTGGAAGGTAGCGGGGGTTCGAGTCCCTGCAAACACGCCAAAAGTCCCATGTTTGAATCCTAGGAGAGACAGAACGCTATATTTGTTGCCGGACCCGATTTCGATTCCTGTGTAAGCATGAATAATAACTTTGACTATTTGAAACCACCTTGCAAGAAATAAATATATACCAACTATTTTTGTGGCGGGCGTGAGTGGTTCGAATCCCGTAGGGTGTACTGAGGATGATTTTCCACTCGCAAACGTGGGTACAATTACCACTCACAAATACGTGCATTCTTCCTATCCCACTATTCACTAGATGGCGCACAATGAATACAAGTGGATATTAGTTTGGCTTATCATAGCGTTGCACAAGTTAACGTGTCACAGAGTAATAGGTTAATTTCTCCTTCTACCATCTTGAATTTATGTCTGACCCTGTGTGTGAACTTGCCTGGATAGACCCACTGCTAACGGTGCCGAGCATATTTAGGGAGGTTTTCCACTTTCCCTCTACGCAAATATGGGTACACGCACAAATAAGTTCATTTAAAATGTTTATGAATTTGACTCCTGATCTTAAAATACATTTAAGCAATGAAACTGGTGGAAATGATAATATTAAAAGTATACTGGTTCCTCCTACAAACCAAATAATTATTTGTTTGTATAATAACCTAAATACCGTAATGTGTAAACTAGCGGTGTTTTACACTCTCCCTCTACGCAATTGTGGGTACTTGCACGCTACTTGATTATTACGGCATATAAATATGTGAGAGTAGATAAAGATATAGCAAACGCAGGTAGCACATGGACTTTTTTTCTCACTCGCACAAATGTCGGGTGCATTGAGGTGGTCTTTGCATGAATGAATAGCAAATGATGGTGCACAAGTGGTCACGCATAGAATGAACAAGCATGGTTTAGCAAACGGTGGTGCAAGTAGGTGGCGCCCAAACCTACCTTCCCTCCACGCAGATGAAGGTACATTCAACCTTCTTTGGTCCTATACTATTAGGGTAAATAAGCGAGGAGCCCCTTGCCGTTCATTAACTACTAATATGATTTCTCACGCAAATCATCACTTATTCCACTCTTGCATCGTACGATTGCCAGCTCTGGTGCTACTTGGTTATTTTAATAAGAGAGAGCGTGGCAAGCTCGATCTCGGACAATGGAATATTGCTTTAGCAAAGAAAGATACAGAGCACTATATTATATTGTTTTTATGAATAAAACACTTATTGATTGGTCAGAAATATTGTTCTCTGAAAAAATAACATTCATTTAATATTTTTATTACAGGCAACCATCACCGATAAAACGATCTTTCCCTAGAGACCAATTTTAGCCCCTATGTTTTCCTTCTGTCTGTTTCAGGTTCCTTTCTAGGGTGGTGGAACACTAGGTAATTACGATTGAGTTTCCATTTTAGAAACAGGTTTTGATAATAGTTACGGGAAGGTCAGTGTTTGATTCCACGACAAGTTGTTTTTTTCATAACTGGTTTTCCAATTCCAACTCGGGAAAATTGAGATACATCCCCTTAGTAAATCTGGTGGCGACGAACAGGGTGTGTGGATGTGGATGTGTAAATATTCCATGGTCTTTCGCTTTTTACATGCAGTTTATTAGAAACACACTGTTCTTTTTACATTATCAATAATGCATTTTATTTATTTATCTGAAATAAAATAAGCGTAGTTTACTTGCGACAGTATATAGAAAGCTCGGATTTAGGTGGAAAAATCTAATATTTCGGGTAATTCACGTATAATTTAAATATTAGAACCGAACGGGTAGTAAGACGCTGTGCTAGATATTTGATTTTAAAAGGGACAGTTGAGCGTTGCATCTTGAACATGTCTACTTTCATGGGTTGTACGAGATGGAGTGATAGTTACGGTACTTTCACAGGCTGGCCTGATCTATTCCTGGCAATACCGATGTGTAGAAGTTAATGTTTGGTTCATTAGCCCCAGGATGAACAACCCCAGCTATGGGGGGGAGGGGCGGGTTAATGCCGGGTTCATCACCCCCTGGATGAACAAACCCGTTTCTGGGGGAGGGGCGGGGAGGGATAATTCCAGTGTTCATGAATGGCAGTCAGAGGAGGGAAGTGAAAGGGGGTGGAGAGCTTGTAAGAATAAGCTTGGTCCTCAGACTGCCGCCGACAGTTGGTAGGAATGGTTCTAAAACAGCACCGCGCGTGCCCACTGATGCTCGCATGCCACAATAAATAAACAACGCCCTAAGACTCCAACACCTCTATCCTATTAATTAATTACTTTACAATAATCAATTAACAATCATTAATAATTAAACATCAAGAACCAACATGCCTGGGGTTTGTAGTCGAGAGGGTGATAGGGGGAAGAGTGGAGGACATGGGCAGGAGGAGGGGGGAATCAAAAGGATGTGGAAAGTAGGTCAGGGGGTTGGGGGTGGGGGTAATAACAGTAAATTATACGGATGTAGAAAGTATGTTAATGAGCATCACAATACTATCTCGAGGTGTGACGTAGTGATTCGAGGGTTCCACCGGGCTACTACCTGCCCTTTGTGGTTAGCACAAAAATAATATAATTATCTTCCAGAGTCATTTAATAAGACATACATTTTTGCTGCCTCCACCCCTCCTCCCCTCAATACATTTTGATGCCCCCACCCCTCACTTCGATACATTTTTGACGCCTCCCTACCCCTCCACTCGATACATTTTGACGCCACCCCCACCCTAGGTACATTTTGACGCCTCCCTCACCCCTCCCCTTGATACAATTTTGACGCCTCCCCTACCCCTCCCCTCAATACATTTTTGCTGCCCCTTCCTAACGATACATTTTGGCGCCCCCCCAGGCCAACCACCTCACCCCTTGGTGTAAATTTCTAGGTGCGCCATTTTTGGTTAGTGTAGTCAGATAGAGCAAACTTTGTTTACATGAATCGTTAGATCTATCTTTGGAAGTTCACTTCAATGCACTCGATCTTTTTTCTGAATCGATACTACGCTTCTTGATCTAGATCGATCCATAGGATCGATTCAAGGCCCATGAATCGAACATCCCTACATAGGACATTATGATCTAGTTTTAAATCCCCTACCCCCAAGGCCATAGTCAAGGGGGATTTTGGGGGCTCAGACCCCCTCAAAAATTTAAACAATATAAAAATTGAGATATAAGTATAAATTAGGGGGGGGGGTGTTTCCATAAAAATCACTTCAGAGAGCTTCTAGAGGTGTTTAGTATTTATATTTTTTTCTAGTCTTCGACATTTATGGTGTTTTATTGCCATAAACACTTTAGATATCTTCTAGAGGTGTTTAATATTTAGAAATTTTCCTAGCCTACGACAGTTAGGGTGTTATGTTGCCATAAAAATATTTCAGATAGCTTCTAGAGGGGTTAAATGTTTGAATATTTTCCTAGCCTTCAGCAGTTAGGGGGTAATGTTCCCATAAAAACACTTCAGATAGCTTCTAGAGATGTTCAATAGCTAGAAATGTTTCTAGCCTTCGGCAGTTAGTGGGTTATGTTGCCATAAAAACACTTCAGATAGCTTCTAGAGGTATTTAATATCCAGAAATTTGCCTAGCCTTCGGTAGTTAGGGGGTTATGGTGCCATAAAAACACTTCGAATAGCTTCTGGAGGTGTTTTATATTCAGAATTTTTCCTATCCTATGGCAGTTAAGGGGTTATGTTGCCATACAATAAACACTTAAGATAGCTTCTGAAGGTGTTTAATATCTAGAAATTTTCCTAGCCTTCGGTGGTTAGGGAGTTAGGGTGCCATAGAAAACATTTCATGTAGCTTCTAGAGGTTTTTAATATTTAGAATTTTTCCAAGCCTACGGCAGTTAGGGGACTATGTTGCCACACAACAAAAATACACTTCAGGTAGCTTCTAGAGGTGTTTAATATTCAAAAAATTTCCTAGCCTTCGGCAGTTATGGTGTTCTGTTGAAAAGAAAACACTTCAGATAGCTTCTAGAGGTGTTTAATATCTAGAATGGGTCCTAGCCTTTGGCAATTAGGGGGTTATGTTGCCATAAACAACACTTCAGATAGCTTCTAGAACTGTTTATCATTTAGAATTTTTTCTAATTTTTGAAAATTGGGGGATGTGCCCACCAACCCGCCCCCCCCCCCTGAATTTATTGGCCTTGGCTACCATAACCCATAATTTGGCACCTTAATCCGGGAATATTCTGTTTATAGGCATGATAGAATCTCTGTGATAATTATATACTAATATTTTCACAAGTGGAGGATCGTTTGGTTTGTCGTAGACGAAGAGATCAAAGTTTACATAATTCTAGCTGGAGTGGAGAGCCATTTTAGTAAAACCCACCCTCAATACACCAAACTGGGTTTTGAACCCCATTCTCCCGGTCATCGGCAGAACATATAAGCATGGTGGGCAATTATGAGGCTGGATGTATTGTACACTGCATTGAACATTATTTGTTAAATCACGACGGAAAAAGAAGTTTTGTGTCATGAAACCAATTTGGGTGAAGGTAGTTTTGATCTTGGAACATGATGGAACAAAACAATATCAAATAAATTCTTCCCTCATGCTTTCTCTTTTAGTCAAGATGGAGTAAAGTGATGAGTAAATAGCGTTGTTGTTTTGGTATTCTTTTAAATTAAAATTGTACAAACTCAGCTCTCGCCTACACAAATACTATGTTTTTTTATGTCTTGCTCGGCAGTAAGTAGGCCTAAATCCTTTCCCTTCCGCTTTAGAACAGACATGTTGATACTACAAAAAAAATCTAGCAAAACTAACGTCAACAACCAACTAACCTCAAATTTATCCAAATCACTCCACGCTACATCTCGACAGTCTATTATACCAAGGACATTTATAATATACATAATGGTGACTGACGCACGCACGTGCACTACAAAATGATCCGCGCCTTTTGTTCCGTGAAAAATGGGAGCGAGAAAGACAACTGATTTGTGTAGGCCTAAACGTGTGTTTTCGTGTGTTATTGTTTTGTTTGATCATATTCCATGCAGTGTGCGCCCACTCCATTTGTAAACAAGCAATCAAGAGATCTCCACACATTATAAGACAAAAATGTGTTGTCCCATCGTGTTGGCACTTAATGTTCTTTGCACTGTGCATCCAGTCTGGGGCAAAATAATACATATTTTCATTTTCTCTTACGTTAACTAGCCTGGATGGTGTCACCATCTCAAAGATTTAGCATCAGATGACGTTCGTTGTTTTATATCTCAGCTTGTTTCGTTATAAGGGAAGAGAATTGCGTGAATCTGCATTCATCCAATATAGTCCGAGGGGTAGAAAAATTTCTGGTACTAATTTAATGTGTTAATATAAAAACTATGTATAATTTAGAGTTGCATAGATAAATGTGTACCAAATAGTAAATCCGTTCAATTTTGTATAGCTTGGCTTATTTACAAATAAACTATATATATATATATATGCAACTCTAAATTATACATAGTTTTTGTATTTACACATTATTTTAGTACCAGGCATTTTTCTACCCCTCGGACTATATTGGATGAATGCAGATTCACGCAATTCTCTTCCCTTATAACGAAACAAGCTGAAATATAAAACAACGAACGTCATCTGATGCTAAATCTTTGAGATGGTGACACCATCCAGGCTAGTTAACGTAAGAGAAAATGAAAATATGTATTATATATATATATACTATTTTCATATACCATAACGAATTTCTTCAATATGGTATAACTTATTTTATTGTAACATAAAATTACCGTTTTGAGTCATGTTTGATTAGATTTTGAAATATCATTTTCAAGCCTTGTTTGAAAATATATATGTAAGACCCCAAGAAATAAATGGTTTGGAATTCCGTACGGGCTTTCTCGCTCTATTGTATAAAAACTGAGATAGTTACTCAAAATTCTTAATATAATTTACATTAGCGAACCCGAGAACTAATTGCGCTATACTTACGTAAAACATTTTTTACTCACGGTTTTAAATTTTATAATTCTATTTTTAAAGAATTAACGTCTTCATTTGTATACATGGACCAATAAAAATATCGATATTGGATCCCCAAGAGTGAACACTACGTGTTAAAATTTTGACTTCCGCTTAAAATTTTCAGCATTTTATTAGGGATGCACATCCTATGGTTATCGCATTGCTATTAAATTTCTCTTTTATAAATTTTGTCCAATAAAATATGTAATTATTGACTAATGAGTCTAAAATGAGAGATCTAGATCATTGCTATACCAGGGGTGGAACCAGTAAGGGGTTGGGGCGCGCGCCCCCTTTCAAAAAATTAAACCAATTAAATCAATGTTAAAGTCCCTACTAGTTTTATTGTCACGTAATACTATCTCACTAACAAGATTTAATTTTTTTTAATATTTATTATTAATACTATTAAATTATTAATATACGGTAATTATTATAAATACTTAAGACAATTACATTAAGTATTAAAATAGTAAAAGTAAGCATTAATGAAATTTCCCAAATTTAAGTTGCCGGGGCCAAGGATTGAATCCCGGATCCCCAGCAAAGTAGTTTGACACCTTGCCCTTAGACCACCAGATCATCAATAATTGTAATAATGTTTAAACTTATTTTCCTCTTAATAATCACTATTTGTTGATAATCTTATTATTTGCTTTTAATAAATTTCAATACTAATTGCAAATTTCGAGCTATAACCTTCATTAGAGGATTATTCTCAAGTTTAGCGTTACACTGAAAAATTATTTAAAGATTTACTCTCAAATTTTGAAGTATTTATATATATAAAAAAATTAGGTGCCCCCCCTCCTCCCTGACCCGATCTACAAATATTTACCCTAAGAGGTTAAAGGAAAAACATAAACTTCTTGAAAGACTTACTTATTTGCTTACCCTATGGCATTAGAAAATTATTGCGTTTAAACTTAAGTATTTCTTTACAACTAAAGCTCACACAATTGTATTAATATATTTGCCAACATCTCAGAAACTATTGGTTTTATAAAAATATATTTCAAGAAAAAGTTTTTATTTTTAATAGTACTAAAATTTAACAATGAAAAGTTATTTAGTATCTCTAATAGTTGCGGAGATCTAGAAATTTTTGCCTGTGTAAAGAACCCTAAAATTCATTTTCATGGGAAAATGAAAACAACCCTTTTGTTTATCATCTTAATCAACGCCTAGATATGAATTTTAATCAAAATCGTTTTAGCCGATTTTGAGGAAATTGAATTATTCTCTTTTCACCTTTAGTAAGCTGCTCTTAATATTAGGGTTAGACAGACGGCTTTGCCAAAACCACTTTTTATGGTTAGGGGGATCATGAAACGTCAAAATCCATCAATATTTCGGGTTAGATTTTTTTGACGGGTAATACTTTACCTTAAAGTGTTGGAAAAGTTAAAAAATATATATATTTGCGTATAGCTTGAAAACTATTGGTCTTATAAAATATATATTTCAAGTAAAATATGTTTATTAATAATAGGTATACATGTATGCAATGATAAGTAATTTCATATCTCAAAGACTTACGAAGATAAAATTAAAAATTAGAATCTACGAATCAGACAGGAACTCTTAAAGTCATCTTGTCGAAATATTGAGAGTAGCCATTTTGTTTGGAATATTTTTTTATAAATTTTTTGAAATTAAATTCAATAAAAATCGTTAGAACCGATTTTGAGGACATTGACTTTTTCTCTTTTTGCCCGTCAGTAAACTACCCTTAATTTTAGGTTTAGATATCAAATTCCAAAAATCCCTCAGAACAGCTCTATGAAAACTCTAGGTACAAAGTTTTATCGCGATTGGTTGTATAGTTTAGGCTCTAGTCCAAAATACAGACAGACTGACAGAACGAAATTCTAAAACAACTTTTTTGGATGCGAACACTTAAGGTAAAGTATTGCGACCGTCAAAAAGATCTAAACAGAGATGTTGATGGGTGTTGACTTTTTTTGAATCTCCGAACCCTAAAAAAAGTGTTTTTGCAATGGATGCCGGCTGTCTGTGAGTCTGTTTAACTCTAAAATTAAGAGTAGTTTACTAAAGGGCGAAGAGAGAAAATAACCTTTTTCTCAAAATCGGCTCTTAACCATTTTGATTAACTTTCGTATTTATGCGTTTATTAAAATTATAAACAAAATGGCTATTTTCATTTTCCCATGAAAACGACTTTTAGCCTCTAGGCTACTTTACATAAGCGTAAATTTCCAAATCTCAGCAATTATTTGAGCTACTAAATAGCTTATCATTGCAAAATTGTAGCACTATTAAAAATAAAAACTTTTATTTGAAATATATTTACATAAAACCAATTGTTTCTGAGATATTGGCATATATATATATACATATAGAGAATTATTGCGTTAAAACATAAATAGTATCTCTGTACAACTAAAGCTCAAAAAATTGTATTAATATATATATATATATATATTAATACAATTTTTTGAGCTTTAGTTGTACAGAGATACTATTTATGTTTTAACGCAATAATTCTCTAATTCCATAAAGTAATTCAATATTAGTATGTCTCTCAAAAAGTTTATGTTATTTTTCTTTAAACCGCTAGGAGAAATGTTTGTACAACAATAATCTATTTCAATTATTTTAGACTCAAAAGAAAATATCAGCATTTCTTATTAGTCAAAATTTATAAATTAGGAATTTAATAGCAATTCGATGACCTAAAGATGTGCAACGTCTAATAAAATTTCAGAAATTTTAACCGGAAGTCGAAAAAAATATACGAAGTGTTGACCCTTGTGGAGCCAATATTGAACTTTTTTATTGGTGCAAATATAAAAATGAGGACTTTAATGGTCTAAAAATAAAATTGTAAAATATTGATCGAGATTTAACTTCTACAGATGTATATTATTTTGTTAATGTAGTCTACTTGATGCAGGCTCTCCCCACACAAACTTCTCAGGGTTGTGCACATGATTAAGGTGATTATCACAGACCCGCACCTATACATCACCTGCACTATGAGCAGTGGCGTGACTAGGGTGAAGCAGGTGGAGCACTTTTTCTGAGCACCAAATGTATTAACAATAACCGCCGCAATATAATTTTCATTTTTATAACAATAAAGTGTATTTTGTTTTATTTTTAAAGCGGTTTGAGTATATATATATATATATATATTAGAATTCAGCCGAATTAAAAAAAAATCAACAATTTTCAAGAGGCGTCATTTTTTATTTGCCCTGGGTGCCATCAACCCTAGTTACGCCTCTGACTATGGATAATGGTTTTTCATCCTTGTTCCAGAAAAACTGTTATTCATTTCCTCATTCACAACCTAATTCTCTTCTTTTTTTAAATAAATCCCCTTATAAATGGAGTGTTTTAAATAAAATTATTTACGCTATACACTCACAATAGTTGAGTTTTAAGTTAAATATCTGTATTTTTCAAACATATTTTTAGCGAAACATTTAAAGTAATATTTGACTTACCTTCGCAAATATTCAGTGCCTTACTTAGCAGCTAATCTTCACGGTCGTATGAGCACTACTTCTATGACTTGCTGAAGTATCCTAGCTAGATAGACAAACTGTGTCCGTGACCTTCCACCTACCTCTCCAATCGCTTCCTGTGCCAAGTTACATCACTATTCCCACGAGGTCAGACACTCTTAAAGGCACACACACACACACTGGTTAAAGTATCGTATTACAAATACAATTTGATTTAATTTGACATCACAAACTAAGACGATTTGTGACGACAATGAAACACCAGAATGCACTCAAACATTAGGGAACTATGGTGTTAATATAACCAGTTTGTTGCAGTACTTCAGTACAAAGTCAGCATTTATCAGTATTTGGGTCATACTCATGATGTAATAAGAAGGATGACTTACTACTTGGCTATCCCCTAATCCTGGTGAACTTAGTGCAATGCTACCACAAATATCCGTGTGTAATCTCTGGTAAATTTTAGCCTGTATGTTCAGGCTCATATTGAACCAGTAGTTTTTGAGGGTCAGCCGTGCTAATTGCTTACCTAGTATTTTGAATTTTTGTGGGTCTGTTGAGGCCAGTTTTGAGACGTAAGACTTGTATAGTCGGTAATACTTATCACTTGACAAAGTATTGATTTTGGTTGACCTCACGCAAGTAAGGATTCCCTCCATAACCTAGAAAAGGCATCGTTTCCCTAACCTTATAGTTAAATGTGAAACATGTAGAACAAACACAAGATATCCATTTTGAACATAATCAATTGTTAGAGCCATTTAAGAAATATTTTAAATTTTCAAAAATCGGTTGTTAGTAAATTACACTTAAATACATTTTATTTCAAAAAACAAGTATATACCGTAAATAAACAGGGGATCCGGAAGCTTTTTGAAAGAGGGGGGGGGGGGGGGGCCCCCCGGGATGATTTTTAAGTTTTTTTGGGGGGGGTTTGTTTTTAAAGGGGTGTACATTTTTTTTTGNGGGGCGCCTCCTGGATGACTTTTAAAGTTATTTGAAGGAGGTTTGTTTTTCAAGGGCTGTACATTTTTGTTGGTCTTTCTGTGTCATTATATATAGTAACAACATAGGAACTTGGGTGAATAAGAACATGGTAAATTTTTTTCGGTAAACAATTAAAAATGATGGGTAGGCCTCTTCTATATTTTTATTTTATTGGTAGTGATACTATCCAGTGGGGGTAGAACCTTATTTGTGTAATAAGGGCATTTAGCACCCAAAAAAATGTGTTTTTAACGTAAGGGCCCCCCGCCAAAAGGGGCATCGGAAGCACTCCTCCAGAAATTCTCCGAAATTTGGATGCCCTTAGAACTTGCATAGAGTGGTTCACACTTGGACAAATTTACGAAAATTATATTTTCAAAAAGTTATTTGGAGGGTTTCTAACTAAGAAGATTTTTTTTTAAATTTGGAGTTTTACTAATAGTATTTAAAGTGTTCACCTGGAAATCTTTCGAAAATGTATTGCCTGTAGATGTTATTTAAAATGGTTTTCTGCTGACACATTTTTGAAAATTGGGTGGCTCTAAAATACATTTTTAGTTTCTTTGCTTTCACACACTTTAAAACAGCGCTAATAAGGTATATACTTTAAAATTCTTTTACTTCCCCTGGTTTCCCAAATCAAAAAATATGTACTTTCCCAGTATTTTATAATAAACGTTATACATACAAAATCTCATAATTTGAATTACCTTCTATTAAATTCTTGGCACAAATATCATCAATAAATTACATTAATTAAAACTAGTAGTTTACACTTGGTAATGCTTTCTATTTCGTATCCAACAAATTATTGAAAAAAAAAAATATTCAAAACTTCAATGACATTTTATAATGTATCCTTTTACCCTGAAAAGTAGCAGTCTTACTTAGTCTCATGGAATTAGGGAGAATTTAATTTTTAGAGAGTTCCAAATTGTAAGCTTTTGACATAATATTAAGATTTCTGAGAGATAGGAAAAAGATTTTAAAAAGTGGGGGAAGAACTCTATTTGTCTAAGGGTAGCAAGTTTTTTTTTTTAAATTTTCCATACCAGTATATGTTTTAAAATTGGATGCCGTACAATTTTGTTTACGAATTTTTCTACCTCCCAGTTAATGTTTGAAATTTGGATGATCCGGTACTTAGCAGTGGTCCTCTAAAGTGGATAATTTTTGAAAATTATACCATTTTAAAATAAATTTAGAAATGACTTCCCCCGATTTTTTCAAAATTCTGATAATCCTAGAGACTATTTAGAATAGTCCTCCAGCAAATGTTTGAAATTTGATGCCTCTAAAAGCTATTTTAAGTAGTGCCAGCTCAGATTTTTTTTCTTAAATTAAGGTCCCTAGAAAATATCTAGTGGTCCTACTCAAGAGACTTTGATGCCTACAAAAGCAATTTAGAGAGTTTCTCGTCTGATTTTTTTAGATATCAAAATTATATGCCTCTAGAAGCTATTTGAAGTGGTCTAGTCCCACTGTCGCACCCTCTCTGAGTCCTAATATTACCCGACCATAAAAGGTAAATATAGGGAGAGGGTAAACTTAACAAACAGGATAAATGGATATTATAAAAAATGTAAATTCAACAAAATGAGCAGTTTATTCAATTGAAAGATAAAGCGCAGTTAACAGTACATGGTCTCATTATATCATAATGAGT
>CABFVX010003849.1:16138-59616 GCA_902151425.1 Timema shepardi | reverse complement strand
TGTGTGTGTGTGTGTGTGTGTAAAGAAAAGTCCTCACTGACTGACTCATCAACGCCCAGCCCAAACCCTTGGACCTAAAAAGCTTAAATTTTGCAGAGAGGTTCCCTTTATGATGTAGACAAGGAATAAGGCCGGATTTTTCGAAATTCCCCCGGGATAGGGAATAAAGAGGATTTTTATAATTCTTATACCACAGTGGGTCGTGAGCAACGCCATGCGGGACTGCTAGTGTATGTATATATATATATATTGTAATTGCAAAAATATTTTCGCTTCTTGATTATTTATCTATATTAATGAAATGAGAAGTTTGTTTGTCTGTTGTGAGCGTTTCGCGATATCTACCACTTGCAAAGCTGAAATTTTAAATTAGCGGCCTATGTGTACCTTAAAGACAGAATTTTAATTTTTTGATTAGATTTTTTAGAATTAATTAAAAACTAGGTCTGAAGGGGAAAAAAATTCTTTTCAGTTTGAAGCAAAGCTGAGGTAACCACGCAACACCGGTTACTTCTGCTGCCAAAACGGTCTTTGGATTCCGTTCAAAGTTTACAGTTAGACGTTATATGGACATACTACACACACAACCATGATGTTATGCCCACATCGGAGATTAAGGGTAGTTAACTGGTGACTGATTTTTGAAAATGTCTTTAAATATAATATAGTTTAAATTGATAGGTATTTGTATATTGTGATAAATAGTATTGCATACTTGGATTTCAGATGAACACTCATTTAAGGATAGTTTATCGAGTGATTATTGATCTGAAATCTAAGGTGGATAGCGCTTACCTCTGCTCCGGCGTTTAGCTGGAAGCCGCCATTGTTAGGGGCAGCAACACCCGCGTTACCCAAACTTCCCACCCAGATCGTTTGACCTAAGTTGTTATGGAATTGGAACTGTTTGCCCAGGGCAGCTCCCAGCAAGCAGACAACCAAATATATTGCTATTCCCATGGTAACTTGTTGGTAATGCACTCGTTCCTCGCCACACACACTTTATAAGGAGCCGTTGAGTGGTTAGATATACCACTTTATTGTAAAAAATATTTAGTTTAAGATTACAAATCTTCAAAACATTCCACTTCAACAGACATAACAATTTTTTGTATACATTTAAAGACAATGTTTTAGAAATATTTGATCAGGATAATACAATACAGATACATACTTGAATGTGCTCACTTCAAAGAGTAATTGATGTCAGAAATATTGTTATTTCCAAGATAAGGCTAAGTTTTGTCCAAGATACGATATGAAAACTACACATGAATTAGTGATATCACAGCTGTTCAAACATATATTTTGATTAACGTCACTAAATTTGAGTAAATAACCAGTTAAACCTTTGAGCTCAAAATATCCAAGATTACATTAGATAAATTAAGTACGTCTTATCAATTGAAATGTTACCATCAAATGTATTTATTATTTCGCTGGGAGGCTTTCTATAATTCTGAAGAGAACACCATTCAAATTAAAGTGGGGGACTACTGTGATAAAAGAAGTAGAGTGATTTTCCTCACATTTTAATTGAAAGAATCTATTGTATTCAAAAAGAGGTGTCCACGATCAATTTAGAATTATCTAAAATAATATAGCTTTAACATTTCCCAGGACAACCAAAAATTGCTGTCATTTTTGTAAATATAGCAAACGAGCAGTTTGACCCGTTCTTGGCACAGTTGAGCAGCACCAAAATGGTTTCATATTAGAATGTTCAACATCTGGCTGCCCAATTTTTGATAGTTCCTCGTTGTACGGTCCTGATCTGACTATGGCAATCACAAACCAATCATGGTGATTAATAAATTAAAATAAATTAAATATTCTATTCGAAACAAAATATAGCCTTGTTCACAAAATGGGAAAACAAACAAACGCCGCCCTTTAAAAACTCATTTACCTAAGCACGATCATAAAATAAGATAAACAAACTAATATATTGTTGCAAAAACATTTAGAATAAAAGAACACAGCCTAAACAATATATTCCCTCTTACTGAAACATATCGAATAAGCATTTTGTTTTCCAAAGAAAATCATAGTTCACTGATATATGTCGCCAGAATTTGTTGTTGCTAGCTAGGCGCTAATATTTATCCTTTGATTTTTAACTTTGCTATCGCAATACTGACGAATCGCCTGTAACACAATCTTTAACTTTTATATTCTTTTCTTTTTATATTATTCTTGTCTGCCTATACAAAATTCAAATTTTCTACCATATCGTGAAGTTTATTTTTTATACTAGGCATTTCCTATCCCTTATTTTTAAATTCCAAGCATTTCAACCTCTATGGTTACTGTGGGGTGGTCGGTCCTTTTATAAACATTATAGATCTAAATTTTCTTCCATAGTGAAAAGAAGATTTTATAATAATTTTGAAAATTTACTAACCTACTCCACCCACCATTTTAGGCCCCTTTCTAAATAATAAATATTTAAAATGTATTTTGTTATTGGCGTAATCCTTTTACACTATTAGCCAATTTCAATTATTTTTTTTTTACTTAATACCCCTCATCTTCCCTATTTAATATATTTTCAATCTTCTGTCTTTTATGATTATTTGGCGTAGTCTTTAAACCATTTTGCCCAATTTCAGTTTTCTACCATACATAAAAGTACCGGTAGTTGTTTCTAATATTTTTGTAAATTGTAGCCCACCTCCACCATTAAAACAACTCCTAACTTAGAAATTTCGAATTGTAAGACGAATATGGTTGTGTGTCAGATTTAAATTTATTTTAACACACTCAAAAGTAGTGTTTTTAACGTATCCCCACCCACTCCCCTTTCCCATACACACACCCTTGTTTACTAAGTCCTAAATAAATATTTAACTATTTAAGCCCATAATATTTATTTGAAGTGGTTTTTTTTACTAGCCTGCTAAATTTAAGTTTTGTACAGCACCGGGAAGTAGTTGTTTACTATTAGATTTGGAAATTTTGAACACCCCCCTCCCCCTTTAGGAATTTCAAATTCTAAGATCTATTTGGTTATCTGGAGTGTTCACTCTGAATGTATGCCACATTTTAATTTCATACCTCATGTAAAAGTGTTATTATGATTGTAGCCCCCCCCCCTTTCCCAGAGAATAATTTTGAAATTTCCCAATCTTAAGATTTTGGGGCTATATGAGGAAATAATGAGTCGGTGAGTCCCACACCTTCTGCCCCTTACAGTCCTCATAAGGGAAGAAATTTAAACAGCCCTCAAAAGTCCCGCCCAATTTTTTAAAGAAACATTCATTTTAAATTTCAATGCTCTACGTTCGCTTGTTCAAATGTTATTACTGAACAAAAGTGAGTTCTACTTGTGTAAAGATGTTTAAATTAATATCTAACAAAAAGCGTGTTACACACAATGGCAAAAGAAACTAAGCGACGCACAACCACTGCGCACAGGCACTGTATAGTAGGGTGCATCGAAAAAACGCATTTTTTGAAACTCAAAATTTCAAGTTGATAAAAAGTTATATAATAATAGAACATAATTAATAGAAAAAAATGTCAGCCTTATACATTTATATTTAGGTCTCCCGCATTAAGCCTAAAGTTTGACTTTTTTATAAGAAATTAGTGATTTTAGTAATTTTAAAAAAATACTGTTATTGCCAAAATTTCTTTCTAACCATAAAAATGTATTCTAATGCCCATAAATTGAAGGTGAAAAAAAACTTGGAGCTCAACTTTAACATTTAGGTTTCCCACATGAGGACTAACGTTCTAATTATTAAAATCTAAATCATGCTTTTTTTAAAAATATTCTTTCAAGTCAAACAATTGATACTATTAGCCATCAATAGAAGTAAATAAAACCATTATAGCCTCATTTAAAAACTTATGTTTCCTTGTGTGACGTAATAGTTATGTTCAGTCTTCCTTAACCTGCAAACAAGAATAAACATTAGATTGTGTATAGATCACGAATTATTTAAGGGAAACTACTTGATATTTGAACAATATTAATTAAATAACTTTGTTTAAAAATAAAATTGAATTTTTGAGAGTTTAAAAATTAGTGTTTCAGACTTACGTGTGATTTACTCCAAAGTAGAGTTAGTAGTATGAGACATGAAGTGGCTTTTCGTCTCAAATTTGGGTAGAATTTCCCGGTCAAGTAGTCTAGCCCTGATAAATCCATACCACTCCTTTTGGCCACATACATGCTTTGAAGCTTCAGTAACCTTGACAATTCTTTCTACCGCTTGAGTGTGCAAAGGAATTTTGAACTCTTTCTTGTCGCTAATGGCAGTTTCAGCAATCCCTTCAAGTTACTCAATGCTTGAGTTGGCTACGAGGAGCAGCTCTGTAACAGTGCTAGACTACCAGTCGATAAGATCAATATAATCTTCTGCATCGTAGTCAACGTTCGGTGGTTTAAAGCTCCTAATTTCTTTGTTCCCAGTTTGCCGAGCTTTCTGTATTCTCTTGAAAGCAATAAACCTAATATGTTTCCGCTGGTCAAACAACATTCTCAAAAGAATATGATTTTGGTGAACCATAGTTGGATGGACAATAGTCTTCAGTTCAACTTCCAAGTAGTGGCAGCATTGTACTATCTTTAAGAAGTGTGTAGATGCATGTATGATTGATGTATAACGTTTTATAGTAAGCCAAGAGGGTGCATACACCTTTACTATAAACTCAGATAACTTGATTAGCTGTGGACTTTGATCCTTATATGCAACGTATGAGCGCAAAACCTATTTGGTAACGTTAGTCATCTCGCATGAAAGACATTTCCTGGATTCCTATAGACCAAATTTCGAGGGAAAGACCACGATATCACTACTTTAAAAATATCCCATAAGTATTTCTGATCGGTGCTCAGGTCTTTTACGTAAACCTCCGGTAAAATGTCAATTTTCTCAAACGTAATAGTTGTTAAATCGTGACGGTTCATCAAACTCTTCCCAATTTGAACACTAAAACAACTGGAAGCTGTTTTCAGACCATCCAGTGAAACCATGACTTTTTCGGAGAGGTAATTTGTTGAGGTTATGAAGACAAAGTACAGATTTCATTGGTTGTTTTAAGGTATTTTCAATTAAGTAAATCACTCCATTTGAGTATCCAGTAATAATTGCTGTTCCATCGCAAACTATGGCTTTAATAGTTACATCAATGTAATTTTCTTTCATAAATTCTAAAAGTGACTTCACAATGTTTTTCCTAGAGCCAGTTGAAGGAGATACGTGAATGAAATATTTTTAGTCTGATTCCTAAATCTTTTATAAATGTTTGATCCTTCCGACTATCGAAATAGAGTCCTATGAGTTCAGAGGTACGGGTTGAGGTTATGAATTGACGAGATTTTATCCATTCGTGGTGAGCCTTTGATTTATAGAAATCCACCGAATGGTCTTCAATATTTATCACATAAATATCTTGTAAGATAGCTTTCCTGCTCCCCTTACGGTCACATACCCTTGAAAAATGAGATAGTTTTCGTGGTAGCTCTTGTTTTACCAAAACCATATCAACAACTTTTATTTGCGCTCTAATAGGAAAGGTTTTCTCAATTTCACATTCTCCACTTGAGGTTTCTGATGATTTTCATTTTCTGTTTGTGATTCATTTTCAGTTTCAGAGGGCTATCTTCGATTTTCAAGGTTGAGGTTTTCCGTTGGTTTGATGCTGCACTTCCGCACTCCTATGAAATTTCTTTCAATTAGTTATTTAGTTTGTTAGTCTCTATTCCAAACTGTAGGACGAGGTTTAGAATAGTCCCGTAGTAACCCCTGATTGTCGTGAGAGGCGAATAATAGGATATATTCTGTGCAGGACAAACCTATCCTATATCCTTCCTTTCACCTCCTTTATTATTACTTCTTCTCTTTCCTTCATTCTTCTCCCTTCTCTTTCTATTATTCCTTCCCTTTCTTTCCTTGCTTCTTTATTCTCTCCCCCCTGCTGTTCAGTCCTGCACGGAAGCCTTTGGCCTCTCCGTTGACGACCTTGGCTGCTAACTTGGCTCTCCTCGGACAATTACTGGATACATCTGCAATAGATCTCCTGAATGAAAGTGCGCCGGTTGTAATATTTTGGTAGAAGGGACTTAGTTGATGACAATAACCGGGTACCCTACTTTGAAAAAATCTTGGTTGCGTTCATAAGGGCCCGGATGTAAAATTGGCACTTATCTGCACTGACTTGCTACGATGACCTCTATAGTGGCACTGCCCCATACGAAGGTTGTCATGTCTAGCGTTGTGTGGGGCTCCCCGTTAGTAGGGTTAACAGGGTATCATATGGTAGAACCAACTTGGATCACCCTGGGTCTACGACCCGAGTATTGTGGGGTTGTCCCCAAACAGGGCATGGGCGAAATCAATGTCACAGCTGACACCTTACTGTCCACTGGAATCTCACTGCCCGGTCCCTCTCAAGGCCGTAATATTGAAAAGATGTGGAAAAGGGTAAGGCCGTCCAGCCCTCAGTTGGAAGAAGTCCAGGAAGTGGTGAGGTCACATGCCCGCCTTTTGGTAATGTCGAGAGCAGAAGAGAATCAAAACATGAGACGGGTGAGGCAATTTATACTCGAAAGTGTTATAAATGGTGTAGCCAGAGCAAATGTCAATCTGAAGAAAATGCGTTATGGTACTATTCTTATTCAGACCAATTCCGATATTCAATCTAGCAACATAATGAAACTTCCGGAAATAACATTTAACAGAACGACCAAAATACAGGTAAAGGTATAATCCCACAGATTCCTCAATGTTTGCAAGGGAGTGGTCACTTGTTATGATCTAGACTGCGTAACCGTTGAGGAAATCTGTGAGGAGCTGGCCCCTCAGAACGCCTCAGAAATATACCGTATAGCTGTGAAAAAGAGCGATAATTAAAAAAAGCCTAATACTTATATTCTTACGTTTGCGACTCCTACCCTTCCAAAGGAGGTCATAGTAGGTTTCCGCGTGATTAGGGTCCGGCCGTATGTCACTAACCCTCGGCACTATTTCCAGTGACAGGAATTCGGACATAAGAAACTGCAATGCCGTGGTAAGCCAATCGGTGCAGATTGTGGACAGGATGCGCACAATACACCGTGTGAGTCTCCTAAGTTCTGCGTTAACTGCAAAGGTCCCCACTCTGCCTGGTCACAGACCTGTCCGAAATAAAAGGCGGAGAAAAATATCATTGAGATTCTAATTGAAAAGAAGATCGCATAAGCCCAGGCACGCAAATAATACATATCTAGCCAGGCTCCAGTATTTCAGATATCTTACATCCAGATTTTAAGTCAAAATATCAATTTTCCTAACTGCTATGCGCAGTCAATATTCCAACGACGTAATCACAACCCATGCTACTGGTCACTGATTGAGACTCCAATAGCTATAATGCGCCAACTATGTTGGCAACTGAATTTGTATACGAGACAACAACTTGAGAAATGCCGTATCCTGCGACTGTACCCCCAAGGAGCTCTTGGGGCCTCCCACCAAGCGGACATCGGTGACCTCCCCCAAGCCCAATTCAGCGACCTACCCCCAGCCTTCCTCGGAGACCTCCCACTAGCTCACCTCGGGGAATTCCACCGAATCCTCGGAGAAAAAACCTACAAAAGCCACTGTTAAGTCGCCCACACTTTCCTCTGGTATTCTAGAGGTTATTTGGAGTGGCTGAGCAGAAGAGACCGCCAAGGTAAGTACTTCTGGTGCTTTGAAGAAAGCCTAGAGAGGGACTACCAACAAAAATAAAAAGGCGCAAAGATAGCTTGTAAATTATTTGCTGGTCGTGGAGTCAAAATGTAATGGTCTTTCGAGACAAGATGTGCGTCTTCTAGCTTACCAGTAGTGTGAAAAAAATAACATCCGGCATCTATTTTATGTTGGTGAGGTAGCTGGTCGAGCCTGGTTTGATCATTTTATGACCCGCCACAAAGATACACTGTCAATCTTTAAACCATCAGCCACGTCCTTTACTCGTGCTAATAGGTTTAATAAGGAAGCGGTAAATGTTTTTTTTGACATAGTCAAAGTTGAGTTACAAAAACATATATATCTACAAGAGAGAATATTCAATGTTGACGAAACCAACATATTTCTCGTTTAGAGTAAAGTCCCGCGAGTCGTTGGCCTCAGAGGAAAACGGCTGCTGAAAGGGGGTCATCAGTTACCGATGTATGCTGCATGAGCGCAGGATGTATATTTGTTCCACCCATGTTGATTTTGCCGCGGAAAAATATGACAGAGACGGTAATGAAAGGAGCTCCACCTGGCTTCATTGGAAAATGTCACCCGTCAGGTTGGATCCAAAGCAATCTCTTTAATGAATGGCTTACTCACTTTATCAAGAAAACAAAACCAACAACAAAAGATCCTGTCTTACTGATTCTTGATGGGCATAACACCCACACTAAGAACATTAATGTTGTAGATATATCCCGCAAAAATCATGTAACAATAAGTCTTCCTCCACACACGACCCACCGTATGCAACCATTAGACATGGGGCAATTGAAACATTATTACAGTGAAAACATTAGAGAGTGGATGCTACATTCTAACACCAGACCTCTTGGGCCATACGACATAGCACAAATTTTGGGCAGTGCATATATGAAGTGTCAAACTGGATAAATAGCCGTCAATGGGTTTGAAGTTACAGGAATTCATCCTTGTAACCGACAGATGTTCAATGACACAGATTTTGTTGCTTCAGAAGTTGATATGGAAGTGGTTGCTTTACAGAGCCTTGAAGAAAACAAGGGCAGGAATGTTATATAAAAGGTGCAATCACTGACATCTTCTCAGGACGTTAACTCCACTAAACCCTATGTCACCAAATATAATTAACCATATCGAGATTCTACACCATGTGCAAAAGACTTGGAAGAAACCGGCCCTTCGGGATGTTCCTTAGTGAAGAAGGCTAATCATGTATCACCAAAAGATATTTGGCCAACTCCACAGCCTAAAAGAAAGATGACAATAAAAAAGGACCACAGTCTATGAATGCTGCAACTATAACATCATCCCCCCTATAAACTTGCATTAGAAGAGTATGAGAAGAAAAAGGCAGAAACACAAGGGAAAAAAGAAGGCAAGAAACAGAAGTTTGTTAAGGGAGATGAACCGCCATCAGAGAAACAAGACCAAAGGAAAAATAAGTCGAATAAATCTATAAAAAAAGAAAGCTAATTTTCCTAGCAGAAGAATCGGATGAAGAGTTAAACATTGATTCAGACGAGTCTCTACCAGAAATTGAAAAGGCGTTCCTCGTCCTGATAGGGATGATGTCGTTTGTATTTTATGTAAAGGCGTTTTTTCAGCAGATAGAAGGGGTGAATTGTGGGTACAGTGTATGAATTGTGAACTGTGGGCTTAAAACGAATGTGCTGGATGTGAAACATTTGCATACATTTGTGATTTTTGCAAGTAAATATGAATATGTTCTTTTAACTTACTTTTAACTTTAACTTACACTTTTAAATCTGTACTATAAATGTACATTTAAATATATAACAGTATTGTGTTTAAGTAAAAATGTTAATATTTTATTTCTAGTGAATTTCTGTTCCTAAGCTAAGGGGCTCATATAACCAGCACAAGTTCTATTAGTGACCAATTGTAGTAATATTTTGAAAAATGTGTGCCGTATTAACGTTTATATAAAATATCGCTAATTCCATTGGCATTATGTTAAAAACATTCCGAGGCATGTTTTCTGACATTTCCAGATCAATTTAAGAACGTCTGCGATAGTTATGATGAAGAAACAAAGTGAGGGCCCATATATCCACCCTATTCTCTATATGAGAGGACCTTTAACGAGCTTCTCTCCACTATCTTTCAGGGTTTTCAGCCCATTTTTACGGATGGATCAAAGTGTGGGGCCTCTGTAGGGTGCGCCTTTGTTGTGGAGGGAAATTTTTTTAAAATTTGGTTTACCTGGTGAATCCAGTGTTTTTACGGCAGAACTGTACTCCATTTTTAAACATTTTTTTTTTATCGAAATGGTCACTTTTCTGTCACCATTCTGTTCTTATCTGCACGGATTCCATGAGTGCTCTGTTGGCATTGTCCACTCTCTACTCTTGGAATCCCCTCGTCCAGATGATTCATGAACAAATTTTGCTAAGTGATTTATTAAGCACCCAGTTCGCCTTCCGCTGGATTCCTGGTCACGCTGGTCTTTCAGGAAAGGAACTGGTGGACCAGGCGGCCAAGGAGGCAAGTCTGGGTGTCATGTTTTTAGATATAAAGGGTTATGTTCGGCGTGGGGTCTTACGCACCTGGCACGAGCAGTGGGTCTCGATCCCTGCTCAGAAAAAGCTGCGGTCCATCAGGGACGGTGTGTCGCGGTGGCCCTCTTCTATTCGAAAGTCTAGAATAGAGGAGGTCATCGTGACAAGACTCCACGTCAGGCACACATTTCTAACCCATGGGTTTTTAGTAAGAGGGGATCCAACTCCAGTGTGTTAGTTTTGCGATGCTCCTCTTAGTGTGTACCACTGGTGGAGGGTCGCAAGTACACCCCTATTCGCCTGAGTTTCAATTTTAATGGTGACCTTTCGTTATTTACTATACGATGGTACGGATGGAGTCATATGTTTACTCCGTTATATACGCCAGATGAATCTTATAAATGTCCTTTAAGTCACTTTTATAAAGTGGCTCATTTGGGTTTTATCTCATATTGAGACCATTTTTAACATTTTTAGTGTATATTAATATGTTTGTTTTGTCTTTTTAACATATGGTATTTTAATATGTTTGTTTTCTTATTTTAATGTATTTTTATTTTTAGCATGTTTGGTTCTTTTAACGTGTATATTTTAACATGTTTTGTTATTTTAACGTGTTATATTTTTCTGTACTTTTAATGTAGTGTATGCACTTATGTTTAAGAGCAATTAAAAATCACACTAAATTTACCCTCAAGTATATCAACGTATCGGTAAACGGTGACGCGCACACCACACCTACCGAGAGCTGACTGACAAAGTGAATGCATTGTGATTTATTTACTTGGCCAGCGGCAGCGCTGGAGAGGCATCCTTTATTTTACAGTGCGTTCTGTCCGTCATTCCATAAAGCAGAAGCAAGACTCCCCGATAGTGAAATTCTTGCTTGGTTTTTTAGGAGGATCAAAATAAACACATCAATAAAAAATATCTCATTACGAGACTTGGCAGAAAAACTATAATAATCTGCAAAATACATTTTTTTCGAAAAAGTTTACAAAATAACCTTATTTGTGGGAGACCTAAATGTTGAAGTTGAGCTCTGATTATTTTTTCAACTTCAATTTATGAGCAGTAATATACATTTTTAATCTCGGAAAGGAATTTTGGCAATAACAGTAGTTTTTAAAATATTACTAAAAACGTTAATTTCTTAAAAAAAAAGTTTAATGTTAGGCCTAATGCGGGAGACCTAAATATAAATTTATAATGCTCACATTTTTTATGGTTCTTATGTGGTCCCAACCACAACTTTTAACAACTTGAAATTTTGAATTTGAAAAAACGCGTTTTATCAATACACCCTAATGTATAGTCAGGTCAGAACAATTATTGAATATACAATAGGCACGCAAATTATTCTCAATACTCCCACTAATCCAGTACTGATTTTAACGAAGATCGGTTTTATATTAGGAACTAAATAATCAATATTTACTTAATAGTCTCCCACATCAAGTAAATAACGAATCTTTAAAAAACATATTTAGGAAATGCTTTTGTATAAAATATCGGCCAATTGTTCTGAAGTTGGAAAATACTTAGCATCAATTACATTTTCTTCATATTTTTATCCTACAAAGTGACATCAAAACATCAAAATGTTTCGTAAGTTTGTGAAACACAGGATTTTGAATCAGTTTTATTACACTTTGATTATTCACATACAAAGTAGTAGCACTATTTTGTTATTCATAAATTTCTGACAGTAAATGTCTTAGACATACTGCTTCTTTTGTTTCACATGATAGAGCCACGTAATCTACCTCGTTTATAGAGAGTGAGACAGATCTTTGCCACTAGCACGTCCAGAAAATTGGACCTCCACGCATTTTGAAGACATGGACAGTCGTTGATCGTCTAGTTTCCTGGTCATTTGTGTAATCAGCACCAGAGAAACTAGTTAGGGCCATGTTGGCATCGTCCCTACTGTATTTGATTCCAGAGTTACGTACTTGAACACACATTTTACAGCATTCCAGTGGATGTTGCCAAAGTTTGTTTGAAATTTTCTGAGCGGACTGAGAGCAAACATCATGTCCGGAAGTATGGTGATTGCTGCAAACATTAGTGAGCCGATGGCTTCACGATACGGCTGCGAATTCTCTTCAAGGCTGTCATCTTTTGCTTCAACAGTCAATACAACATGTGGATCAGCAGGTATACTATTCGTTTTCACATCTTCCAGGTTAAATCTCTTGAATAATCTATCTAAAGATTTTGAATCGAAAGAATATTGATCCATCTTTTGCATCTATTCTTATCTCCTTTACAACATGATATCTTAGCTCACTGATAGTACCTTCAAAGGCAAGTTTCAACTCCTTTATCACCTTCTTTAAGGTATTCTCATCTTGTGGTAAAATGAGACCATCATCCTCATAAATGACGAGAGGAACTGAGTTGTTCTCTAAGTCACCACTATAAACACATTTGTCAGCTAGACATTGCTGAAAACTAAATTCTTGTATGAAGCTGTCGAAGTCAGCACTATAAACACATTTGTCAGCGTGACATTGTTGAAAACTAAATTCTTGTATGAAGCTATCGAACTTCTTGTTCCAACAGCGCGGAACTTGTCTAAGCCCATAGAGACTTCTTCACATTTCACGCCAGGTTTGTGGGTTCCATCTCTCCATTAGGTAGGTCCATATATACTTCATCTTCCAATTCACCGTAAAGAAATGCTGTTTTAATATTAAATTGGGAAATATTTATGTTTATTACTACAGCCAAGTAATGTAGGACACTAATTGTATCAAATCTTGTCGTTGGGGCATAAGTTTCTGAAAAATAAACTCCTTCAACTTGTAAAAATCCCTTAGCAACAAGTCTTGCTTTGTAAGGTTGGATTAGCCTAACAGGTTTCTTTTTCATCTTAAACAACCCACCTTTATCCAATACTCTTCTTGTCAGGAGCTAGAGGTATCATACTAGCTCCCCATGTGTTTTTTAGATCATCAAGTTCTTCATAAATTGCAACTTTACATTTCTTTGCATCAGGACTTGAAAGGAATTCTTAAAATCCTTCGTTGCAAAATTCAGTCCCGTTATCTAAGTATAGTTTTTACCACATGACCAAATTTATATTAGCACATTTTCATGTTTCATGTATTCCTTGAAACAGCTAAGCCTGCCTGTTCTATGTTTGATAAACATCACTGTTCGGTTGGATGATTCGTAATCTTTGAACACAATAAAGTGTTTTGCTCCATGAACTGACGGAATCGACATGGAATCACATGGGGTCATTATCAACAAACTTACCTGGTGTAGTCTTTCTGCGTTCATTTAAGGAAAATTGAGATTATGTTGCTTCCCATACTGGATACTTTTACAGAAAAAGTATTTATAACTTACGTTCACAATCTCGATGAGATCTTTCGTGACCATATCACATATAAATAAATATAAATATAATGCGTTCATGGCACCACGCGAAACAAAATTTGCTTCCGGAGCAACAGTGGCAAAAAACAACAACATTGAATACTGATTATTCTGTTTAAGAATTGCGCACGCAACTAATTTTCCTCCGTCTTACAATTCAGCTAATTATTTTTCTTTCAATAATTTCATGCCTTTCTTTGATAGGACTCCTTCAGAAAAAAGACTTCTTCTAAGCTGAGGATTATAACAAACACTCGTAATTGTTGACTCGTACCAAACACCACAGACAAGTTATTGTATGTTCACAATACCAATGCCTTTAATCGGTAGTTCCTGTTTATTAGCAAGCGCAAAATCACTATCTTTATTTATTTCTTCGAGGGTCTCGCTGATGAGTCATGTGAGCGAGCGGACGCTCCACTATTCATCGTACATCTATCTATCTTTACTTGATTTTGACAAAGTATTTGGACACTCCGCATTTAACGCGGATTGATTACCTTGCTTTGACATTTGGTCACTATGCACCGTCCACTCTATCAATTTAAAAGGGGGGTGGGCGAATTGTATCTTAAATATAATAGAGATTCAGGTACACATACATACATACACATTAATAATGAGAGAAAAGGATAAGCTAGAATAATATGAATTAATTAAACGAAGTACATGGAATATCATTGGCACATAATCTCGATGAGTACTGTCTATAAGCATTAGTTAGATATCAGATAGCTAGATATATATAAAGGTCAGCAAGGGGTGTGAAGCGCCTGATGGATGCTCTAGGTCAGATGATAAAGCTAAAAACCATCCATTAACATCATGCTTTGACCGTGTACATCCAACAAGCGAATGTATTGGGCAAGTTCAAGTTCGGTTATCATTAGCACCACTGGTACAAAAACTAAGAGAACCCCTCACCTGATGGGCAAGGTTAGCTCACTAGAAAAATATTTTTAACACTACGGGCCATGGAGGGGTGGCAGTAGTGCCGAACAAGTTGAGCCCCCAACAGGAGATCAATAGGATACAATCATACGAAGTAATAATTACACGAGCCGTGCCTGAGGGGCAGAAACAGCCCACAAGTTGATCACCCCAACCGGAGTATAAAGTAATACAAGTAATACAATACCACGAGCCAAGCCAGATGGGCAAGGGTGGCCCACAGGTTGAACTCCCACCGAAGTTTCGCATAAACTAATATACCTAACAAGGTATCAAACCCAGGCCCTCAAATAACCAGAACTATCGCTATCCCAGCTAGCTACCTCTGAGAGAGAGAAATGGTGTCACAGTGTACGACGCGGGATACATTCCCACTAAGCTGCTGGCCCAAGGACTCAGCTAGAGATACGCGTGAGGCGCGATAATCTGAAGCCCTAATTAACATGGAAGGATACAAACTTAACATAACTAAGCAAGTTTGGATTCTAAATTAACTCTTCCTAAATAACTAATAATTAATCCCTAGGCCTAGCCAAGACATAGGCTACTCATAATTCCTCCATCGTTATATAACAGTCCTTGTTACTTCCTCCTATCAAGCTGTACAATCGCCGTAAACCGCATGTTCACCGATAAATGCTAGTTTCTTCGATGCGAGACGTCCGTTCCGTGGATTATTGGAGATAGCAGTCGTGTATTTTCCAAGCGAGCCGGAAAATATATAGTGTCCACAGCCCGGAATGATGCAGCGACCAGCAAGGAGGAGTGGGGTAAAATTCGATCGACTTCTAGAAGGTTGACTCGCCGAGCTAACAGCTCCGGAGCCGCTTTCAGTCGACTCGCGAACTCTGATGAGAGCGGTGTAGCATTATCTATAGGCGCGGTCAGTCACTATCCAAGCGGCACCTCTTCTGATGGGGCAGCGGTCTTCAAGGAGGAGTCCACGAAGTGGGTATGTAAACAAAGTAAATATGTGTTACAAGTCTAGTATGCAGAAACAGTATATCAGTACTAAACTCTTGATGACAGGCTTAGAGCAATTAATATTCATATTTTGCTGTCTAATGGGGCTAAGCCAGTTTAGCCCGTTACAATTACTCTTCTTAGAGCTGTGACAGGAACGAGAAAAATGTCCTTTCTTGCAGCAGTTGTAGCAAATGGATTTGCTCGTGTCAATTATTATTTTTTGCTTGGGATTCTCTTCATTCTTCCTTGAAGCTTGAGGGCAACCGTTTTGACTCGAAGAGGCGAGAAATACAGTTTCCTGTTCTTTGGTTGAGGTTAAGTTTGCTTCTTCTTCAAGTACACGCGCTTTGAGGTCAGCTAACGTCTATCTCCCTTCTTCCATGGAAAGCCATAACCAACGAAAGTTATGATATTACATCGGGAGCGTTCTGAGAATTTTACGAAGGCTGGACTTGCACGTAGGTCTACACTAGGCAGATATACGCGTGAGTAGGGACCTATATACGACATAGTAATATCGTGATGTTTAATAATTCTAAAAGTCAATGAGTTTAAGATTATTTGATGTAGTAATTTAAACTGGCTGGTTCTATTGGTATTTCTATTGCAGGATGTTTATGAATATTAGCGTGTTTCGTGGCGGGTAGTGACATTGTCATATTAGCAGTACACGCTAATATTACAGATGAGATCCGTATAAGGGGGGTATGCCAGAGTCGGCAGTAGAGGGTATAAGACCACAGCTCTCTAAATAATGTGGAAGAGTGGGGAAAATGTCATTAGTCGAACCCGGCGAATGCCCATCAAGGGAGATATAAATACCCACTATAGAAAGGAAACTTAATTTGCCTTGCAACAGGCAGGGGAATCCAAATATCCGTCTTTATCTCAAATCAGGAAATTTCAGACCAAATTGAAACACCTACAACAACGGCTAAGTTGATGATAACAAATCTTACAGAGGCCAAAAAGGGTACAGGGTTTCCAATCTTTGAGGAAGGGAGCTTTGAATTTTCAAATTTGGAAAAAGGGGTAGGTTATCCCACGGCACAGGTTCATGTACGACATGCCACCTCGCAGGTTTCACAAGGTGTAGCCAGGGGTGTAGCCCCGGAAATAAATAATATAGGCATTCGGATGGCCGAAACTCTGCAAGAATATAATAAATTGGGCCATAACAGAGACGTTTTAGCGCTTATTCTCGAGGTCATACTGAGGAGGGAGTTTCTAAACAAGTCTAGAATGCATGTGACATAAAGTTGTTGGACCACGTGCCGGTCAGGTCTATGCCATATTATTCGCCACTCCCAAATTATAAGTTTTATAGCGACATGTAGAGGAGCTCAGGAGGAAAGTGATTTGTGCAGTCCTTACACATCGTCAGCGTTTTTGGTGTCCAAGCTCAACAATAAGCATCGCTTAGTGGTGGATTACCGGAAGTTGAACAAGAAAGTAGCCTTTGAGGCCACTCCTCTATAAGCCTTCAAGTATTTAGGGAAATCGGTGGTCTATTCCCTACTTGATTTAAATCAAGCTTATTATCAAGTACCCCTTAGTGAAGAGTCCAAATAATGTACGGCTTTCATTACTCAAACTGGCTTATATGAGTGTAATTATTTACTGTTTGGTTTGGCTTAGAAGAACAAAATCACTTTCTTATGGGCGAATGATGCCAAACAGGCGTTTCAGACGTTAAAGCAGACATTGTTTGAAGCGCCTATTTTGAAAATGGCCTACTTTCAAAAAAGGTTTATCCTATAAACCAACGCGTCCTTGTCAGGGCTAGGAGCTATGATGGTGCAGGAAACTGAAGGGGAGGGGATCCTACCGGTGGCATATGCCAGCCTGATGCTCTATCAACATGAACTGAACTATCCTACATATGAACTAGAATCATTGGCAATAATTTTTGCCTCCAAAATGTAGGCAGTATCTTGAGTCTAATGTGTTTGACTTGCATACTGATAACTCCGCCATGGTTTGGTTGATGAACCACCCGCAGAAAATTGGGATAGTTGCCCGTTAGATTACTCAGTTGCAAGCATTTCGGTTCACAATTGTAAATAATAAGGGGAAAGATAATTAAGTAGCAGATGTCTTATCAAGAATGTTTGAGCCCACTTCGGGGGAAACGTCCCCCCCCCCATTGCCGCTTCGGGGTACAGTGCCTCACACCCCTATGTCTTATTCTTGACTCAATTACCTGAACTATTCACTTCACTCAAACCCGTACAGGCAGAAGATCCGACGTTGGAGAACAAGCGAGCTCGTTTGAAAGATAAACAAAAAATCGCTCATTATAAATTGGAAAAATATATTTTGTATGTAAAGCCCTCCCACCAGTCTCTGTAGAAAATATGCTTGCCCGCCTCTTTTCGGCAAGTGATATTTGAATATTATCACACATCTCCTGTGGGGGCACATCTGGGCATTGCCAAAAGTATTGCTTTAGTTAGAAAAAGGTAATTTTGGACGGGTATGGACAGATATTTAAGCGACCATGTAAAAGCGTGTGAAAATTGCTTAAGGGCTAAGTCCACCCAAAAGGGCAACATTGGCATGCTTCCCCCCAGTGTGGCTAAATTCCATTCACGGTAGGAATTACTCTCTGAAAGGTCTTTTTTCCTACCAATATCCTACTATATAGTAGATTTATGGTAGGGAAAAAGGCCTTTCAGAAGTCAATTCCTACCGTGAATGGATTTTAGGTTCCCCGTGGAGAGAGAATTTTTGTCGACTTCTTTGGCCCCCCACCAAGGTCAGTGAATGAGAACCTATGTGTGTTAACGTTCGTAGACGGGTTCTCTAAGCTCACGTCGTTCATTCCATTGAGAAACGCTACCTCGGTAACGGCCATAAAAGGTTTATAAAGAGAAGTGTTCAAAAATTTTTGAATTCCATGTAGCATTGTCTCAAACAATGGCAGTCAATTTACTTCTCTAAGTTTCAAAAATATGTGTTTCAATCTGGGCATTAGGCACATAACCACGATTCCCTATTATCCTGCACCTAATTTGTGTGAACGTAGTCACAGAAATTTAAAATCCGCCTTAATTGCGTTCCACCACACGTTCCACCACCAGAGGGACACTGAATTGTTCTGGCTTCAGGTAGCTTTCAATAACGCCCCACACTCTAGACACAAGGCTACACCAGTCGAGCTGATGATTGGACACGAGATACTGTCCCCTATTGCCGTTAAATGGCAACTCCCGCCTGAACAGACGCAAACCTCCACTAGATAGGTGCTACACAAGTGGAGTGACGCTTTCAGACAGCTGAATCAGTCACACGAAAAGGTAGCCAGAAAGTTCAATGTGGGTAGGTAGGACGTGCCATTCAAAATAGGTGATAGAGTGGTTTATCAAATACACCAACTTAGTGACAAAGCCCGTGGTATTGCGGGTAAATTGGGTTATAGGTGGTCCACACCGGTGAGCATACAAAGATTCATGAGTGACGTCACAGTCCAATTAGTGGACCCTGTGAGTGGGCTTCCTGTGCGTCGAGCTCACGTGGCACATCTTAAGAAATGTCCCGAACAGGTCGGGACTGCGACACAATAGCCATGTTTAGTCATGGTTTTTCTGGAGGGAGTTATGGGTTTGTTAGGTTTTTTGTGGGTTCCTTTAATTTTTCTCCGCTGAGGAGTTTACACGGACCACAGTAGTTATTTGCTCTGCATGGAGTTGGTTCGACCGTTCGTTGAGGTTTGGTGTCTCTATTTCCTTTCTCTCGCTAGCTCCTGGCATCATTTTCATGTAAGAAAGATGAGTTCCTGGTGTCAGATATTCCCTTGACAGTTAGGTTTATTGTCACAGCGGATAGATGGGGCAGGACTGGGCCTTAATTATATTGGTGAATACAAGTGAACGTTACGACGCTCAGTTATGATGCTCTGAGTGTTTATCCTCGCCAAAATTAGGTTAAAAAGGTTCTTTCTTATATTTGTGGACACGAATTAACGTCATCACGTTCGTTTATAATTTTTTAAAGTATGTTTATTCTTTTGAAAATTAAGTTAACCTGATATTTAATCTAATTCGTGGACACGAGGGAACGTCACCACATTGACTTATACTGTTTTGAGTGTGTTTATTATATTGTAAATTAGGGAAAATATCCTTAATTAAATAGGTTCGTGAACGTTAGGACGTCCGGTTATACTAATCTGAGTGTACTTATTTTGTTGTAAAGCAGGTTGTTAGAAAATTTACTAACAGAATAAACGGTAAATTTTTTGTAGATATAAGAAATTAACAAGATTATAGATAGAAAATAGAATGGAAAGGTTAGGGACCAAACCAGCGATATATATCACTATAATATTGTTGAAGTATGCCTAACATAAATGTGTAAGTTTTTATAGCCTTCCGATTGGTTGATCTTTGAAATAGTTTTTGTTGTTTAGAATAGAGAAGAATCGAACCAGGGTCTTTGGTTTAGTTAGTCATGAGACGTATTATTTTGCTTGTGTTGACAGTGTGCTCCTAAAATTGATGCACACTAATCTATTAGGTTAATATTTTGTCGGGGGGAGGGGGGAGAAAGCGAAATAAAAGGACAAAATTTGGATTGAAATAGGGAAAATCATAAATAAATCAGGTAATTCAAACTATATTCATTAAGTAGATTACAATAAGATTAACTTCATTCCTGTCTGTACAGACTGTAACCATAAAGAAGAGTTACCACCACAAAATACTTTAAATATATGTGGCATTATAAATTCAATGTTTCTAAAATTTAAATTAAGGCGTAACATAAATTACAATAAAGAAATTGTGTCCACTAATCCAATCACAAGCCTTATACTCTATTTTATTGTTTCAAATATGACTTGTCTTTTCTTTTCGTAGTATTTATTCATCGTTAAAGTAGTCGGTAAATCTGCTCCTCACTTTAGCCTTCTGATTTTGCAAACCCACCAACCCCAGCCAAGTGTATCATATTTTCTGTCGGCAGTTCATACTGTTGGACTTGTGGTTGCCCCGAAGGGTTACTTGTTAGGTACTCATCTCCCTCAATAAGTTGTGAAGACAGCAGCAGGAAAAGATTACCATGTCAACTATATCTGGTTTAATATTAATTGATGTGAAAAAAAAATCGAAACATTTTCCGTATGATCCTACATCAACAAGAATGAATTTGCAGTTTGTATCCACCATATCAAAACGTACAATGAAAAAGAATTCCTTGAAATTGTGAGAAAGACTTCCAGAGCTATCAAGTGAAATAATTCGTACATGCTTCCCGTCCAGTCGAGAGACGCAGTTAGGAAAGGCCCAGCGATTCCAGAATTCCTTCGCTTTATCATTCTAGTCTAGTTAAGACGCAGTAGGAAGATGCATTTCTTACAAGTTCATTTTCAATGCTCTAAGAACCTCCGGGACAAATTTAGAAATAGTATTGTGAGAAATTCTGTATGAGAACGCTAGGGAGTGGAATGACTCGCCAGTTGCCAAGAATCTAAAAGAGTAACAAAAATAAAAAACACACAGCTTGATAGTAAATTATTCCATTATGATTAAATTTATGGATCAAACTATAATCCTCCTTTATGTTTTCAAGATGAGCAGCTTAAAGCACGATGGAGAAACATTCGTGACAACATCAGAAGACAAAGAAGACAGGAAAAACCCGGTTTCGGTAAAGAAAGAAAGAGCAACGTACTGGGACAAGTTGAGGTTCCTTGATGACGTGGAGGACGAACAACAGTGAGTGTAAATGTTACTCTAACATAACACGACAAGTTATATTTTACACACATGGCCCGCTGACGCAGTGGCCCGTGGACAAAGGGAGTGCGGGAGTCCAGAAGGAAATGTTGTATCGTTTATTTTACTTGAAATTCAAATACTTTAAAGTAGCATCTAAACATTTAAATGGCAACATAACATTACCTATCATAACCTATACTAGCCTAACCTGTTTCAGACCCGCTTCAGTGGCCGAACGGTCTAAGGTATCGTGTTAAGCTAGCCTGCTGATGACGGGAAGATTGGGTTATAATCCTAGTCGGTTCTACTGAAGGTGGTTTTTCCTAAATAGTCACTATTATTCCATGCAAATATGGGTAGATTACTTCTAAGATGCTCCCTCCCTTATCCCTACCCCAATAAAGCATAATATATGCGTATAATACACAGGTGTCATATCTGTAGGCCTGGCAGGTGGCTGTGAAGATTGTGAAAATATTGATGGCATAGGGGAAGATGATCCACCTGAAGTACACGATGCAGATACAGTGCAGGTTGATCTTACAGCAACGTTCACAAATCCACGGCTAAAAATGAATATAGGTCCCGAAAAATTAAAAATAATGACATCATTATTGGCATGTTGAAACAGAGAGGTGAAGAGCGAGTGGAATTTGCGAAATGTACGGAAAAGTTTTTTGAGCCTGAAGTTCAAAGAGATTATGAGATCGATATTTTCTTCAAGGAAATGGATACAGCTGTCAAGCAATTTACTCCAACCGAAAAAACTGAAGCAAAAATTCTATTATTAAAGATTATTAGTGACTTGGAAATTTATCATCAGCTACCTCCTGTGCAGACCTTGTCAACTTTTAACCATGCCAATCTGCCTAGGACATCATCTGCTGTTTCGCAAAGTGAATCCTTCAGTAACCCTACCACTTCACGCCAAGAGGTTCATAAACCTGACCCGATTTCACATGAATCTTCTCTAGATGAATCAGTATTAAATGTAAAGGAATTTTACGAATAACATAGTTCTACAGTGTAATAATTTGAAATACTTTAATAACTATGTGGTATTTTCACAAATTCCTATTTTTTATTTTTATATAAATCTTTGAAACGGTAATAAAGTTTTATTCCTGTAAAAACATGTGTTTCATTGCTGCCTGTGAATTTGTGTTTATGTTTTAGAATTACAGTACAGTTTCTATTCGATAATCAATATAATTATTAAAGTTTGTTTAGGTTAGGTTATTTTATAAAACTGCCAATAAGTACCTTAACGTAAGAGCAAGTTTTATATCTGACGATAGTGGATTCTGCACTCGATTGGTTAGCACCCCCTTCAAATCTTCTACAGTTAGACTCACTAGAAACGAAAATCATTCCCGTGTGAATCTAAAATACGCCTTAAACTTAATCTCATCGTCCAAAAGATGCTTGTAGATAGGTGTCTTAAAAATTACTAACTGCCCCTACTCATATACCTTTCACAGCAGTCTTTTCGAGTCTTCAAGGTTTGGGCTGCTAAAATGTCTACATCTTCCTGCAAATACTGTTTTTCTTTCATTAGCATTAACGCTAACGCCCTTCTCCTCTTAGGTAGTACCATCATTAGAAAAAATAAATGCTTAATACTAGATAGTCGTACGTACACCCGAGAGACAGCTAAATACGATTAAATGCTGTACATCTGTCTAGGAAAACACAATTGCGTGGCGTGATACGTACCACGCTCCCATCAATGCGCTTGTAATTCGTCGCTAGGAAAACATAGCTTAAGCTGTTGTCTAGCGAAGAGGTTCCCAATTTTTTTTGCCACGAAACCCTAATTGATGATACTTTTTTTTGGCGGAACCTCATTTTGATAATAACAAAAGGTATTGTACCTTGTAGTGTAGTTTGAATATTTTAATGTTTGACATGAAAAGAAAGAATAATTATAAATACAAAATAATTATTATGAGTATTATAAAACATTTATTGTAAAAAAACACGTAACTATTTCATGTGAAGAATGAAATTTTTTCACATATTTACTTATAATAGCACTAAAATTAATGTCTGACAATTGAACGCGAATATCTGGAGCATCGGTAAGCTGTCACAAACGGAAGCAGAACCATAATAGCCTGCTCAACGACTGCAGGGTATTCATCTTTAAGTCAAATCCAAAAGTAATTCAAATTAGAATTTTCTGATTCGAATTTTTGTTTTATAAGGGATGAACACTTAATGTCGATCAAATTCTCGTACTCTGACACAGTTAGCATCGATGGTTTGGTATGATTTGCGAATGAATTATGTACCCAGTCGATGTCCTGCAACTTCTCCGGGAAATACTCTTTCAAGGATTTTTTAAGGTTAATCAAATGTTCATGTATGCTTTTTTCCACATCTGAGGTTACTTGCAACTCATTTTCTTCCAGAAAGACATTTAAAAAAGTAAAACTTTCGTAACTTTTTTGTTCAACTCAGTCGATCCAGAAGCCAAGTTTGTTTTTGAATCAAGATATTTTCTCTCTTACTGTAAAAGTGGTTGTGTTTCTTCCCTGTAAGGACTTGCACATTGCGTTGAGTTAATCGAATATATCGGCTAAATAAGCCAATTTCATCAACCAATACTCATTGTGCAATAGTTTGTAGCAGTGGGCCACAAGAAGTAAACAAAATAATAAAATCTCGGTACTCACCCCATCGCACGGCTTTCCGCGTTCAAGCACAATACAACCGCACTCTCCATCAACATAAATAAAACTGATCGCCTGTGGTGAAAAAGAATGCAAAGAACTTGAGCTACAAAGACTCTAGTGGCAAAGACTGTTCACTCGTACACATTTAGGACGACCTGGAAAAGCCGAGATGTCTGTGGAAGTTTAGTCATGCGCATATTTGTTTCCCGAATGTTCCAGCTCTTTCTCCCCCACCCATTTTCCCGTCATCCAATGTCTCAGGGTTGTGTTGTATATATAGTGGCGGCTGGGCAACCAGTCGTCACTCTTGGACTTTATTATATTTGAGGAGAAGCTCCGGCTTGAGAGTTGAAAAATGAAAGCTCTAAATTCCTTTTGGCTTGCTAATTAATTTTCTTTATATATATATATAATCTAATAATTCTTTTTCCAAATTCTCTTTCGGCCTTTTAGTATAATATGATGGTGAATATTGAACTGGAAATATTTATTTATTTCGTATATCTAATTTATGAATATCGATTTAGTCAGTATTGAATTGGCATCTTTGTAACGCCTTGAATTTATCTTAATTTCTGAAGGATTCTTTTGGCTATGACGTCGTCAATATTTAGATTCTTATTCTACATTAAAAATAAAGTAAATATTGTGTTATTACTTTGACATTTTTTGCGTTATTGCTAATAGGATCTAGATTGATTGTTTTGAACAACTTTTAAGGTTTAATGGTAAATATCTTACAAGAACTGTTTAATTCTAAAGTAAATATTGTGTTATAACTAGGACATTTTTTTGCGTTAATACTATTGTGATGTAGTTCAATAATTTTTTTTGAAGACTTCTTATAGTCTAATTACTTTAATAAATTAAGTGAGGGTAAATTTTTCACGATCTTGGTTACGTCTAGAAAGTGCAATTTGGATCCGATATCTATTGATAATATTATTGCAGGACTAATGCTTTTTTTTGATTATTATATTCTTTATTGATGGTGACCAAAAATATATTTATCTATATTGAATTGTCATTACCTTTATTGAAACTTCGCCTGCTATCTGATGATTGACATCATGGCTTGTTATAAAATTTTGTAAATTTCAAATGGTCATTTTAGATAATCTTTTATATATAATTTTCATATTAAAGCAATGTCTTATTTAATAAAATGAACTTGAAGTCACTTAACGCTTTATTCAGTTAGTTGATGTACCATATCCGTTAGGTTGGGTAACATATGATTTATTTTTAACTCTGAGTGTAATGTTCTTTTTTTATGTTTTCTTTGAGGTACCGTCCACGTAATCAACTTCCACAACTGGTGTGAGTTGCGAGATATTAGTCTAGAATCTTCGAACTCAAGATATTGCAAACACAGAACTCCAATAACTCACTCTTATTGCCACTTTTGCTTATCCCCGTTTAATTTTGTTATTTGGACCTCCTATTATATTCTCCTTTTTGTTTAGGAGGATTCAAGTTCAACAAGAGTACTAACGGATGCAGAAATGGGTTGTTTGGCGAAGAATATCTTAAGCTCATTGCACAATTCAAATTACCTGGATAAAACTTTTCCTCTCGAAAGCCATCTTACTTCCGTGTGTAGAAGAAGTGATTGATGCTGACTTCCTACATCTTTACACGCTTTTTTAAAAAGCCTTGATTGGGGTGGGCGTGATTTAACGTAATCTACAATTTGTACGGCTTGATCGAGAACTTTCTTTAAGTCGGGTGGCATTTTTTTCGCGACAAGGGCATGGCGATATAAAACGCAGTGACTGCTACTACATTTAGGTGCAACATTCTTTATTCTTGTTACAGTTCCTTTTATTTGTCCGGTCCTAGCTGCAGCTCCATCGCTGCTCACGTCAATACATTTTTTCCAATCAATATGCTGGTGTTTACTGATGTAACTATCAATGACCGTAGACATTTATTATCCAATTGTGTTGGTCTCCAAAGATGCACAGAGTAACAAATCTTCTTCAATAGATCCTCCGAAGGGGTATCTCACGAAAACAAGCAGTATTGATAACTTGGCGACATCTGTACTTTCGTCAAGTTGTAGGCCTATACTGAAATAACAAATAGAAAAAATACTCACAAGTGGGTCAAAAGTTAGTATAATTGCATTTTACATATTTAGGTAGAAATAAGAATAAATTTGATTAAATTAATAATTAGTTAGAACGAAAAATAAAACTCTATAAAAGGAACATTATTACAGTAGCCTATAATTATTAAAACCTACCATTCATTTCACAGAAGTAAAGAGGTCGGTTCGTTACCGTTCTACTACGAATAATCAAAAACTTACCTGCGGAAATTGAAAATTCCAGATTAGAACAATAGGAATAACTATCACTGCAATCTCTTCTCTTTACACCAAATACGTAAATAAAGTTGACTTCGTAGATACGGAGTCTTGTTGCGGTAACTGACTCGACTGGTGCGGGGCCGCAACGTCCACGCATGCGCAGTCTCGACAGGCGTGGCGCCCCCACCACCCCGCTCTGCTCACGCTGTTTTATACTATATATACCTACAGCGGCGCTGTTATGTTACGACTGTTTTCTACTAACGTTTTAGTTAATTCTCGGACGGAACTCGGAACCCCTTTGACCCTTCCATGGAACCCCAGGTTTACGCGGAACACCTTTTGGGAAACGCTGGTTTAGTGTATGTTTTATGTTGAAATTCTGTATCTTGTGAACTCGCTCTCTTGGGAGAGAGAGAGAGAGAGAGCGTGCCATTGACGTAACAATCTTTCTGCACCTCTTTCTTTCTTCCGCGCAGTTGTCTGGCGCAGCGCGGTTCGGTAATTACAAATCCCACCGCTAGAGTTACGCCGAACCTGTAGTGGAGAATTCTTCCGTCACTGGGACACTCTAGTGATGGGCATAATCGAATGATTTTAAGAATCGAATAATCATTCGATTCGTTGAAAAATAATCGAGTGAATCAAAAGAATCATTCGAATGATTTTGAGAAGTAGTAAAGAGTTGGTAATAATCGAATATTTACTACTTATAAAAGTAGTTACTAGTTGTTCGTTTTGCTTTGTGCTGCTATTCTCTCTAACCTGCTATCGGATCTCCCAACACGCATTCCTTTGCTTTGCAGCTTATCAACATGTTTCTATTACTGCATTTAGTTCCTTGTGACAGTGTCAATGACCAAAGTACAGCCACAAAAAAAATACTATATAGTGAATAAGTGAACGCATTTCTCACATAAGTAGCTCGCAATTAATATAATACTTTTACGTACGATTAAATTAAATAAGGAACATACGTTTCCCTTTGTGTTTAAAAGAGTCGAAATAATTTATCCTTTAATATTTCCTAAACATAACAAAAATATATAAGCTTACAATCGTAAAATTATTTCAGTGAATAAAATTATAATACGATCTGAATATTACGGCCGGGCAATGTTGTATTAAATACATAAAAAGTATATACTTATATACTTAATTTTTTTGAATGTTGACTTAAATTTATTATCTCTCAAACCATTCGTGCTATATGAAATTAGTTAGTTAGGAAGGTAGAATTTTAAGGAAATTAAAAAGAACAATCCACGTAGTAATGTAGCAAAATAATCGAATCATTTTGTAATTTTCATTTGAATTATTTTTGGCTGGTATTTGATTGTAAACTGTACAACCACTTAAATTTTGTATTAAATTAGCCTTAAAATCATTCGAATGCGTAAGGTCGATTATTGTGTAGCAACGGGGACTATTTATTGAAAATGAACCTAATATAAATGAAGACCTGTATAGAGATTGCCTGGAAACCTTCATAATCATAAGGTCGATTTTCCTCAGCACTTCTGGCAAGGGTGGGGTAAGAGAATGATTCGGATAGCTCGCATCAAGTCAGCTATGTTTTCATTCGAATGTTTTTCTCATTCGAATGATTTTGAAAGAATCGAATGAATCGATTATTCACAATAATCGAATGAATCGATTCTATTCATCCGATTCTGCCCATCACTAGGACACTCGACACTCGTACCACCACTCGCTTGGGATTAGTGATGGGCACAATCGAGTAATTACTCAAGTATCTTTTAGCGAATCATCCCGTGGCAATAATCTCTTCCTTTAGTAGCCAGTCGACACTGACAGTGACCTCCATCCCTTATTTTCAGGTTTCACGTTGCATGTAGTCAATATGAAAGTATGCGTTTTAAGAAGTGTCTCGTAAAAAATAATTGTGCTGTGCTCTTTTTAGTAAAATAAACTTTTCTTTATACATTCATGTTAAATAAATTTATAATAATTGTAACATTTTTAAAAGTGAACACAGTTTTTTTCATATTTTTTATCTTACTCTAATTAGTTACAATTTATAAATAATCGTATTTTACCAAGGATAAATTATAATCAAAGTAATTAAGAAATACAGTAATTAGTTCCGTTATTTGCGATTGTGGAAATAAGACTGCCGAGATGGCGAGTAAAAAAGAATCGAGTAACTTTCATCTAGTACTTTTAAAAGACTCGGAAATGTGATACGCCTATTGAGCATGCTTTTCGATTGTGTACCTTACATCTGCAAGTATTTTGTATTGAGAATGCATGTGCAACATTTAAACCATAAAGGATCATTTTTGAGTAGCAGCAGAAACTGTTGATAAAAAAATGAGCTAAAAGGGAATATGCCTTTTAAATGGAAATAGAATAGTAAAATGTCCATCCAATAAGGTCGATTCTTACTTAGCTGGTAAGAAAAGAGAAAATAAAAGAATAACAAGGTCCTAGTAAAGTTGAACCATATTTTTTACCCTAACGCCTAACTTTAATCATTCGCATACAAAAGAAATTAATAATAACAATACTCAAATTGAAAGAGTGTGCTAGGTAAGTTAAAAATTGAAGAAAACTGAGATAAACATTATCAATACAGCAATACCCACTCAATAAAGAACTATTGCGGGCTCGTCCCCACGGCCAACCCCAACAACAAATACCATTTAACCAAAACGTAACTATGCCTCAGAAAAGATCATCTTACAGACTATGATTACCAGGATGAATGTAAAAAGGGAGTAAGAACAAAATACATCGTACTATGTAGTTTATTAAGTACCATTAAAGAATAATTAAACACACACTGTTTATTTTAGTAAAATTCCCAAGTTTAACACATATTGTACGTGTAAAAAGTTTTAAGTTAAAGTTCTTTGCGCAAAAGAAATATAAACATTACCATTAGAAATTTCAACTTTAGTCAAAGTCCTAGTTTTTAATTTCACTAATCTTTGACACATATACTAAGACTAAACGTTTAAAGTTAAAGTTAGTTATTCTTCGAAATAAATACAAGTGAAAAAGAAAATATAAACATCACCATTAGATATTTTAACTTTAGTTAAAGTTCTAAACTTTAAGTCCATTTATCTTTGGCACATACGCAAGTGAAAGGTTTCATAATGAAAGTTCCAAGTTTTAAGTCAAACCATATGAGTAAATGGTTCCTAACTGCCGAAAGAGAATTTTGAAAACATCTACGCTTACGCCGAAAAGGAATTTTGGCTTACATTGTTATTATCCTCGCCTTCGTTTGTACTAGCTATAACCAGAGCCAGTCCCAGAATAGTTCATCATTCGCACAGGTACTCTTTTATACGCTGAAGTACAGGTCACAGAAAGGGGGGAAAAAGGGGGGAAACGAAAGAACCAGAATATGGCGGGGGACGACCTACAACCTTCTAGACGGTTGAGGAACACTGGGCACTGGCGATGTTCTTTCCAATCGGTGACCAGGGGTGGGGGACGGCTGTTGTTCTTGACTGTTTGAATGGGCGTATCTCTCAGTACAGTTCGGACGGTTGTCTGGTTCGTGCGGGTTGTCTAGGTGGGCCGGCCGGCGTGTTGTAAAGCCAGCCGCTGGTGGAGTCGGTGCAATTGGGTAAGTCGGTTGTATTTCTTGTCCTTTGTAGTGTTTAGCAGAATGTACTCTAGTACCAAGTACTCTAGTTTAAAGAGTAAATACACTCGACAATAGACTCAACTTTATTTATGTTGATTCCTAGTTCCCGGTTGGGATGTCTACGTCTTTGGTAACTAGTTTACTTTCTCTAAATAAGCAAAGGACTGTTTGATCTAAGACCTATTTGAACCTTACGTAATTCTATTAACTTGTTTTAGATTCAAATGATTTATTATACTTGTATACTTATCTTGCTTGCTTGCACAATCCAAACCTTCTTTATTTAACAGTGTTTGTAAAAGTAATCGTCCTTCTATTAGGTATGAGAGGCGACGGTCCAATAGAAGTCATCCCAAAAATCCAACCAAATGACGAATTAGCAGTACCTTTGCGTTGCTCGGGCGAGCAAGTGAAGAAAGCAGCATTCCTCCTCCAAGGTAGTGACGAATATACGGATCTGAAGATAGGCCGGGACAAGTGCAATATTACCGTCATAGTCAAAATATAGCCACATGTCACGGACTAGCTCCATATCTCTCTTTAACTGTCTTCTGTCATTTTCACAGGCCATATTAGCTGTGATGATCATTTATGGTTTACTTTGAAAAATGCTAAAATCATTAAACATTTTATTAAATTATGGACATTTGAATAGAAACCAAGAATACTTTTACATACAAGTATTTGTTATTTATAACAACGTAAGATGAATTTAAATGTTCTGTAAACTTAAATTCTACATACACACACTTATAAATAAACGATATGAAAATTTAATAATTTCTTTAAGAGGCACATCGACACAATGTCATTAATGCCTTAACACAATATGAATACATAGTAAAATCTCCGTAAGCGAGAGTAATATTATTCACTCATCTCTATAAAAAGGTGAAAACACAATAAACAAAAATACAAATAAAAAATAATAGATTTAAATAACAGAAAATACCCGATTGAGACAATCCATAAAAGTGCTCAAATTGACTCATAGTACAAATTGAGTGAAATACCTACTAAAAAACACCCACAGATGTATCATTCCAATAAAAAGACAAAAAACATATTAAAACAATATCTAAGTTATAAAGAAGAGACAAACATGTTAAATAATAATCTGTTAAAAAGACAAACATGTTAAAGTGTACTAAAGCTGTTAAAACGTAGATACAAACATATTAAGGTATACTAAAATGTTAAAAAGGTCCCAATATGAGATAAAATCCAGATGAGTCACTTTACGAAACTGACTCAAAGGCACTAAAAAGATTCGCCTGGCGTATAAAATGGAGTAAATAAATAACTCCATCTGCACTGTCGCGTAGTAAGAAACGAAGGTCACTTTTAAAATCAAGAGCCAGGTGAATAGTGTCATACTTGCGACATTCCGCCAGAATGGGGTACACACTACGGGGAGTGGTGCAAACATCACACACTGAAGTTGGATCCCTTCTTAATAAAAATACGTGGGTCAGAAATGTATGGCCTACGCGGAGTCTTGTCACGATGACCTCCTCTCTTTTAGACTTTCGAATAGAAGAGGGCCACCGCGACACACCGTCCCTGATGGAGCGCAGCTTTTTCTGAGCAGGTGTTGAAACCCACTACTTGTGCCAGGTGCTTATCCCTTTCAGACTCTGTATACACAAACGTGCCCATTAATTACTCTCCATTGAATGATTTTTTTTATATTCTAATAAAATAAACCCAGTGGTTTTGCTGGTTGAGTACTACTGTTCACAGCTGTGTATATTAATTTCTCTCATTGATTTGTGCTGCCACCTCTTTGAAAAACTTTAAACTATATTCTTAGCAATGCCAACGCGCGGCAAAGAGTGTTTGTTTTTGTTTTATTTACAATAGTTAATGGTCATTATTAAACGTTATTTTTATTTCTAAAAGATTGTCAGTGCAATACACAGTTGATTTGTTTGAAAGAACTCTGAGAATTAACATTCAGTTTTGTGTTTGTCAGCGTTTAAAGTTTATGTACACATTTGTATCCATCAGGTTCCAAGCAACATAGACTAAGCCTTGAATTTACCAATTTATTGTAGAATGTTTTGAACTATTTTTGAACGTTTTGAAGGTTCTCTCTTAAAATAATTTTTGTTCTCACTTGCCAAATCTATTTTGAAAGTTCATATAGTGTGTTTGTCTCAAAATGAATGCGTCAACATCTCGATCTAATCCAATTTGTACTGCTGAATATATAATAATCAATCCAACAGGTAAGTCTGCAGCCGATATACTAACAATGCTCGAGGATGGGGATATTTCTAGTGATGAAGATGATAATGATCAAGTAGTTGGGTGTGTCCAAACCAGAAGCAGGAGGCGAGTTGGGGTTGATAAGGGGATGAAAACAGATGCTGTAGGTATAAATGAAATGGTTGATGACTTTGTTGCTGTTCAAGACTCTAATGAGGCGAGTGGTAAAGTAAACCAACTGGATGATTTTTATGATCCTGAAAATAGTGAGCGAACTGACCGTGATAGCTATGATATTACACAAAAGAAAGATATCAAATGGTGGCATACGCTCCTTTCTGTTTTGACTGAGATATGGAATTATACAAATAATGATTCTGATATCACTGAAACTCTTTCCCCTGTTGCTTATTTCTGAAAATACATACCCGAGGACCTATCTGATGTTATGGCTGAGATGACCAACATTTACGCATTACAGTCGAACAAAACAAAATTCAAACTAACAAATGCGTGTGAAATAGATACTTTGATTGCGTTACATATTGTTGTAGGAACTCTCAAATTTCCTTGACTGAAACTTTTTTGGGATACTACTTTGAAAATGAATATGTTCTTAGATAATATGGCCAGAGACCGATTTCTTGAACCTTGCACAAACTTATATTTGATGAACAATTTAGAAAGACCTAATGATTGTAGTGATAAACTATATAAAGTTCGTCCAATATACAATGCAATTCGTGAAAGGTGTGCCCAATTTTTAGTGGAAGAAGAAATTTGCATTGATGAGCAGATAGTTCCATTTACTGGGAAATTGTCTATCAAACAATATGTCAAGGGAAAGCCTACACCATGGGGTATACAAATATTCCTGATGTGCGGAAAAGTGGGTAGGCCTATGATTTACTGATCTACCCAGGTGCTTCAACAGAAATAGATCAGAATATTTACAATAAATTTGGTCTAGGTCCTGCTGTTGTCCTAAAATTGACTGAGCGAATTAAAAGTGAGGGACACAAACTATCTTTTGACAACTACTTCTCCTCATATCATTTGTTCCAAATTATAAAAAAGAAAAAGAATTTGTGCTGCGGGCACCGTGAGAGTTAACCGATTTTCTAACCCTCCATTAATTTTGGACAAAGAAGCTATGAAGAAGGAGGGGGGATTTTCTGATGATGTTTCGAGTTTTGATGGTGATATCTGTCTTGTAAAGTGGGTTGATAACAAGACTTTTGTTCTTGGTTTGAATTTGAAGGTAAAGGGTCAACGGAGATTTTTGAACGATGGCACAAAAATGAAAATAAGTAAATCATGCAATGGGTGATGTTGATGCATTCGATCAGACTTTAAGTTAATATCGTATATTTTTGAGATCCAGAAAATGGATCCTAAGGCTTATTTTTCACGCGGTAGACTTCGGAGTTGTTCAAGGATGGCTAGAGTACAGAAAGGATGCCAAAATCCTAGGTGTCGCCAAGAAAAACATTATGGGTCTTTTACATTTTGGTCTAATCATGTGAGGCAAGAACTTATCACAAAAAAAAGGGGGGATGACCAAGCGATGTAGAAATCTTATCAACAATTCGTGTGGTTCAACGGAGGCGAGGAGAAGTTAGACCAGCTACTAAAATACAGTTAAACAATGTGTACCATCTTCCCATTCACGATCAAAAAAGATGCCCAAAGTCGCTGTTAAATGCCAAAATGCAAGGGACGATCCCGCATTATGTGTCAAAAGAGCAAAGTACACCTTTGTCTCACAAAACAAAAACTATTTTATGTTATTCCACACAAAATAAAGACTATGATAGGATTTAATTTTAGAATATGTCATATATGTTACCGAAATACTATTTTTTTATCTTAGCCTTAGTCCCCAAAGTCTCGAGGATAGGAGTATCGTGTTTTGTGCACAGCTATTTACAAACCAGTTGTAAATGTGTATATATATATATATACATATATTCATCTGTCAAAAAAACTAGATATATTTTATTTTATTCATTTTTGTTTATTATTATTATTATTATTATCACTATCATTATTATTACTATCACTATCATTATTATTACTATTATTATTATTAACCGTATGAGTTTGTTATATTTTATGTTTTATGGCATAATTCAGTTAAAGAATAAATCATTTTATCATAATCTTAAATAAAAATTATCAATCATTGGTAAACCTTTTATTTACCATATTTAAGCATTTTTAAAACAAATATTCTACTATACTTTAACCATCTGCGTTAAGCTTACAAGAAAATCATTGGTGCCGACCTTATTGGTTCTAGTATTACTATTCTCAAAAGTATTTTATATAAGCCTAGTCACATTACATGTTTAAAAATCAGCTGTTAATTTAATATTCAATTTAATGGTAAATTATAGAATTCAATGCCTGATATTTTACAGAAGACTGGTTACTATGTGAGTTGTCTGAACCTGAAGAGCTTCGTAATGCCTATCTTTCATAATCCTATTCACCATCAGATGAGACGTCAGACACGTCTTTTGAGACTGATGACCAACCTAAATTTAGTGAAAAGTACCGATAAAAGGCAATTGAGTTCGATATTTTCTCTACAAGCAAAAATCAGGACGAGCCATCAACCTCTACAGTGACTGCAATTCAAAATGAAAATCAAACAATATCCCAGATTAAGAGCAGAAAGAGGTATCGAAATGAGAACGCTTGGAAAAGCAATGTTCGGTAAAAAAAAAAAAGAAGAAACTCTGGCAAGCGCTATGTTAATAAAGGGTGTTGACTGCTCCTGCATCTTCAAATGTCACACACAAATTTCCCTAGAGCAGAGGCAAAAGTTATTTGATTATTTTTATGAGTTGGAAGCCAGCTTATTTGAATGGTATAATCAAAGTCAATCCTAAGCATGATGTATGAAAAAGACAGAATACACGAGTTTATTATTTACCTACTGAAAATGGCATAGAAGTTAAAGTTTTCAAACATTCTTTAAAGATGTACTTGCAGTAGCATATGGTCGACTCACAAGGGCTCTTGCGAATGGAACCCCTCCAACTCTTGACAAGCGAGGATTAAAAAACAACCCTCCAAATAAAACATCTGATGAGAAAGTATAAAAAGTCAAACAGTTTATTTCTAAATTTGCCACATGTTTCACATTATTTAAGAAACAAAAATTCCAATCGGGAATATCTTTCACCAGATCTGAACATTATAATCATGTATAAATTGTATAATAAGCAGCAGAGTGAAGAACCAGTATCACTTTTTATTTTCCATCAAACATTTAATAGAAGTTTTAACTACCATTTCCACACCCCACTTTCAAATACTTGCAGGAAATGTGATACTTTCAACATAAAAATAAGGTCTGTTCCACCAATACAGCAGGCTACTATTAAAGTGGAAAGGGAACTGCACTTACGCAAAGAAAAATCTGCTAAAATGGAATGAAAATGGATGCATAAAGGGGACGAATCCCAGAAAACAACTTAACTGTGATTTAGTTAGACCTAATGAAAGCATTACCAACACCAGTGTTGTCGAATGGTGTATTACAAGATCATTGTGGACTTAATGTTTGGGATGAGTCAACAGTTTCTAGAGGACCACAGGAAATTGGGTCCTGTCTCTTGAACTTGATTAAGAATAATGTTACAACATATAATGTTACAATGTACAGTGACCAATGTGGTGGTCAAAACCACAACATTAGGATGGCTTGCTTCTCTTTGCAACTACATTGTCACTTCGAATCAATTCACCATCAAATTGATAGATCACAAGTTCCTAATCTCCGGGAACTCGTATTTGGCTTGTAACCAATACTGTGGTATCTTCACTAATATTATAAAGAGGAAAGATTTGATTTTGTTTGTAATGGATAAACTTAAAAACTACTGGACCGATTTTAAAAATTCTTTCACCAATATAAAGCTACATTATCAGCGAGTAAAATAGGCTATATTTTATTTATTTAATTTATTCCTAATATAAATGTCGATAGTTTTACACAAGGTATAAAAAATTGCCTAAAAATATGCTTTCTCCGCGTGCGCCGCAAAAACTATTGGTATTACATAAAAAACTACTATACATATTGAACGTTCTCACTAATATGAACAAAAACTTCCGCAAGATAATATATGTAATTATTATAGTTATGTTAAAATAAACGTTTTTTGTTGAAATTAGTCAACTAAAACACGGATGCGAACAAAAAGTGATTATATCCGTATCATGATATGAATCCTTATCCAAGTCGCGGGCAGCAGCTAGTCATCGATAAAGAAAAGAAGTATCACCCTTATATATTTGTACCAAATTATTGGTTGGGTGTAAGTGCAGCAAGATAAAACAACCCTTTAATGTCATAAAAATGATAGCTTTAAACCACTTGAAAAAAACATTACGAACCGTAAAGTGAGTGCTGATAAGAGTAAAGTGGAATGGCTGAAAATACAATGGTTGCGCTACTCGAAAGAACCCTATATTATCTACTTTAAGTATGTAATGATATGGAATTTATACATATCAATAGTTTATTATTAAAATCTATATTGAAAATTACGATATTTAATATTCGAGCGGGTAGTAAGATTTATTTGTGTAGAACGGTCGAGTTGCAAGGTGTGGTGAAATCCTTCTACGTCTCTGTTTAAAAAGACAACGCACTTTTTGTGGAAAGAGACGCACCTGGATAACCTCACCCCTTTTCTTGTAGGAAGCTTCGAGAAGGAAATGTCGCTTGATATACCCCTTCAAATGCGCACATCTCCTCAGTACTGGCGATCTTTCCTTCCTGACGAGGAGCCGTGTAGGTAGAGTCTATGATATCTTAATCCGTGCTCTAAATCTCACGTGTCGGGAATTATCATGCATACAACGTAATAGTCGGGCTTTTATTAAAATCTACAACGTGTGAAATATCTAGCAAAAAACCTGATTATCTACTTAATAAAATAGTCTCTAAAACACTAGAACTTTTAATTTATAAAATAGGACATCATCCCTTTTTAATTAATATAATACAAAGCAGCAAACTTGGACCCAATTCAATCGTTATATTATAGATCGCCCTAATGATGGCGTACAAACATTGATATATCAGGCTAGCTCTTTTAAACGTTACAAGTATTCAAACAAAGAAGATATATTGTTTTCCTCTGTTGACATCGGGAAAAGAATTAAAGAAGATCTTTCTGATAATTTTTAAATTCTCTACCCAAGGGGGAAGGCCTATCAACGATGCCAAAATTAAAGATTTGAAAAAAATCTTAAACTACATACCACCAATTAATCACCCATTTGATTTAAATCTCAAATGTTCATAGACTGTCGTTGAAGATGGACTGATGTCTGATTTTGATGACAGTGATTAAGGTTATACTTCGTTGTAGCTTAATAGTAATTACATATATTAAATAGTATTCTCTACTTTGCAAAATAAATAAAATGTATCAGAGCATTAAATTCAAACATTTATGATTAATATGTTATCATTTTGTTAGACTCTCCTTTAGCTCTACCCACAATATATTTACTGTTATAGCAAAATAATAAAATGCACAAATGGCTCAAGCCACAATATTTTTGATAAATTTAAATCTAGAACTATTTTTAAAAATGTGACGTTTCAGAGATAAATTATATATAAAACCCAATAAATTATAGCATCTCCAATTTTAAAAAATTCGTTAAAATTTAATACTTCAATAATCCAAAGCAACCAATTAGGGTTTAGTCCACTTGTGCACTCAACGCTTCATGTCTAAGCAGTTTGTGCGTGTAAATCCACACAGAAAAACTAGTAATATCACACGAAACATAAACATTTTCAGGGAGGAAATCTCGGTCTGTAACAACACCAGCTCAGGCTTTCCGTGTCAGTTCATAGATTAACAAAAACTGTAACAATGTCAATTTTCTAATAATGAAAGTGAAATAAACTAAATAAATCGTGTACAATGTTAAATCTCTACTAATTTAGACAGTTAACCAATTAGTAACCCTACACTGAGAAACGTAAAATCAGATCGTCATTGCCGTGTGATAACAAGTACGTAGTAGGCACAAACGCGTCATCAGCATCATAAAAAAAACTGTATCACTCTAACAAGTATGCATTATAGGCCCACCATATCGATGAAGCCATACCTAAAAACGCTCGAGGGTATGAACCATATAACTTACCAATCATATTCAACATCATTACCCTGTTTCCTTATAGGAACCATCAAACTATATTGTTTGTACAGAAATTTTGGGCTAAAGTGATTAGGCCCTTCACTATAAAGTTTACGGTAACACTAGATGCTATAAGAAATATTGACAAAGCCTAAAGTATGATGCAACATTAATTAAATATAAAGTAGAGTCTAGGAAACTCGATATTCAGTGTAACTCAACACGCCTACACAGTTGTTGGCGCCAGTCACACAATCCAAGGTCATTCAACTGTACAACCTCTCAGTTTGTTTGTGTAAAGCCTCGTTTATATTGTAACACAACATGTTGGCCAACACGATCCCAACAATTTGTGCTACAATATAAACGCTTTCCCAACTTGTTGGGGATGTTGGTGCTGGAAGAGCCGGTCAGAGCCAACAAGTTGTGTTGGGTTGTGTTGGATCATTTGTTGGAGATAATAAACGACCAACACCGCATGTTGGCTGAGTTGGGAGGTTCTGCGCGTGCGCTCTCCAGCCTTAGCGACACACGTGTTTTATTTTAGATAAGTTTAACTTTTAACATCGGGGTCGGCACCATACAAACTGCTCGACAAGCTATAAAAAAATATTTGGAAGGCTGGGTGGGTCAAGTGATCGACACGAGCTGGATCATGTGATAGACAAGCTCCCATATAAGAGGACAAACGATAGACAGCCAAGCGGGCGACACGAGAGGACCAACTGCTCGACAAACATCGAGATGAATCCAGTTAAGAGTGGCTCAAGTGACAGACAAGTTATTTCAAACCTAACAAAGTGATAAGCATGGGCTTAGAAAGTTGGGTATAAGGATGGTCTGGATCCTCCTAGAAATTGCTGCCCTTCCGACACCCTAGATTGAACTAGCCCAAAAAGGGCGAGGTCCACTTATATGTGTATAAACTTAAATCATCGTGTTTTTAATTTTAATAATTTACTTACACATCGCACTCTTTAAAATATATTTTCTAACACTAGTTTAGTTATCATTTCGAAAAAAATAGGTTTTGATACACACAATATGGTATCTGAAAATAAAGAATGTTTCTCTGAATAAAACGAGTTATCGGATCTGAGGAAAGGAGACAAACGTTTAGTTATAAATTGTAAAATCATACTTTAAAAACTAACAAGATGAAATAAAATCTTATATAAAAGAGCAACTGCCAGAAACTAAGATGGAAGCTTATTATCAGGGTTCGATTCCGGTCAGGTACAGTGAGGGTGATTTTTCTTAAAAGGTTTTCCACTCTGCCACTACGCAAATTCAGGTGCACTATATATAAATTTAATCTTCCTCATTCACAACACATTAACGTTATTAGTAAATAAGCGTATAACCCGAACAGGTGGTAAGACACAGTGGTACCAAAAAAAATCTAATTGCACTAATGTATTAAAGAAGAAATGTTGTTATTATAAGATGTGTACTCTCATTTGCATGTAGGGAGAATGTAAACCATTAATTAAATATCACCCTCCGTACACCCGGCCGGATTTGAAGCCTGATATCCCCGTCATTGACAGTCCAGTCTATTTTGAGAATGACGCCTTAGACCATCAACCATCGAAGCTAAGAACATTTTGTTGATGTTGCGTTAGCACCAGGTTTATTAATGGCTTAGGATAAGAAGCTAAGTTATGATGGAATAATCCCGCATTTGTGTAAAAGTTAGATGTAAAAACCACAAGGGTGGTAACTATCAGCCCAATCCACTCAGTCGGAATGATTACTCTTGTTCAAACTACTCTAAAACCTTATTAGACCGTGTGACAAACGGTATGAGTGTATGGTTCTTACAAACTGTCAAATGCAATTAATATCGGCAAATAAAATACTCAACAAAGTTATTTTAGATTTAATATTTAAATATGAGCATTGCTAAAGGTTTTTAAAAGAGCATAAGTTATTTCGATTCAGAAATTGGCCTACATTTGGTGTATTTTACTAGTTACTGTGTATGTACTATGTTGAATCGAGTACAGTTCACCAAATAATAATGTTACCGTCATTTTGCAAGATTGTAAATCTAAAGTGTGTGACATGTTTTTAAATATATTATGTCGAGAAAGCTAGTATAAATATTTGACTAATATGTAGCTCACGCGTTTGAAAAAATAGGCGCATTTTTGAACATTTTTCCGCTCCCCACCACCCCTCATTCCTCTTGTTCTGTTTCTATACAACCCGCTTCAGGGGTAGCATGGTCTAAGGCATCCCACTCGCAATAGACTAAACTGCCGATGACAGGAAGATCGGGGTTTGAATCCCGGTCGGGTGTAGTGAGGGTAGTTTTTCATAAATAGTCTTCACTCTCCCTCCATGCAAATAAGGGTAGACTACACCTAGCAAACAGTGTTATTTAGGAGGTCAAACAATACCTACACCTAGCAAACAGTGTTATTTAGGAGGTCAAACAATACCTACACCTAGCAAACAGTGTTATTTAGGTCAAACAATACCTACACCTAGCAAACAGTGTTATTTAGGAGGTCAAACAATACCTACACCTAGCGAACAGTGTTATTTAGGAGGTCAAACAATACCTACACCTAGCGAACAGTGTTATTTAGGATTTGAATTAACTGTTCTGTCACTTAGCCCACTCAACTGGATGATATCAAAGTTGGTCGAGCAGTTGGTCCTCTCGTGTCGACCACTTGGTTGTCTATCACTTTGTACTCCTATACATGAGCTTGTCTATCAGTTGGTCCAAGTCGTGTCGGCCACTTGACCCACCCAGCCCTACAAATAATTGTTTTAATTTTGTCTACCGGTTGGCTGTCTATCACATGGTCCAGCTCGTGTCGACCACTTTGTTGTCTATCATTTTTCCTGCTCCCATCGGGGTCTGTATCATTTTGTGACCATGGAATGGAAAAAGGCTAATCATTTAAACTAATTGCTTTATATCAAAAGTAGTATGTTCTTTGGAACATTACCTCAGCTGAACACAAGAATTCTAATAATCAAGGTTTACGTTCCGACTGGGTAAGGATATAAGATGCTCGGCTTTTTAAGTTCAAGCGGAGCCACACACAAGTTATGTGAACATTTGATACGTAAGTGAAACTATTTATTACTATCAGCGATATCACCGTCTTGTATTTGAAGAGGATTAGTATTATAATAATCATCATAATACTAATATAATAGACTATTTCGACTAGAATTTAGTCAAATTATTGAATTTATTTGTTATTCAACTTGGACTTTGAAGGGGCTCTAAGAAACTAAAGAATTTTTTTTAATTAAAAAAGGAAATTGTTAAATAGTTTAAGTTGAATAAATTGATTTATAATAGTTGTACATAAAATACCTTACATTTTAATTTAAATAATATTATCGATTAATACCATACTATTAATATAACTAGCTAGTAATTACCAGAAAAAAATATTCTAAATATGACAAAAACCTTTAAGCTTACATCAAAAGAAGTAAAATACAACTAGTTTATAAAGTGGTTATCGTATCAATGGTAAGAACAAACCTAAGCATATTTGTGCTGCCAAGATACAGAATGAGCTCTGCACGAACATCGCTACCCTCTAGACCACCAGCGTCCCTACAGCATTGTGAACCTTGCAGTGGGTCTCCATATTGTCTACACTCTCCCGGAATTATGTTACCCTCATCGTCTTCAGTGTCAAAGGTTGAAGCAGGACAATATAAATTACGGAAGCTCTTCCTGTGCCGGAGGAAATTGTGCAGAAAAACCCAAGCTAGGACAACACACTTAGCTTTATGTGGAGCTTTGTTCCTCTCAGTACTCTGAATACAGCAGACATAATCCCAAGCTAGGACAACACACTTAGCTTTATGTGGAGCTTTGTTCCCCTCAGTACTCTGAATACAGCAGACATAATCCCAAATGTATGTTCGATCACTTTACGGGCACGTGAATGCCTATAAGTATAAACTCTTTCAAAAGAACCTTTAGGATATCTTCCAACAAAAGTTTTAATACATTGTGAGATAGGAGAAAGGCATCATCAACAACAATAACATATGGATTGTCTAATACTCTAGATGGCAGGCTTCGACCTCTGGGAATGTGGAGAGCTTTACGTTGTAGTGCAGCAATAAACACTCCACCATCTGAAATCCTCCCTTGCAGACCAACATCAAAGTTTAAGAAATTATAATTAGCATCACACAGGGCCATAATCACGATACTAAAATGGTTCTTATAATTATAAAATGAACTTCCACTGTTTGGCGATGCCTGTGTATGTATATGTTTCCCGTCTAATGCTCCAAAGCAGTTTGGAAACTCGCAATGTGCCACAAAATCCTTGGAAATATCTAGCCATTCTTCTTCCATTGTGGGGATCTGTAAATAAACCATACATACAGTATACTAGTGTAGAAATAATCGATTGAAGGCATATTGGTTGAAATTAAGTGAATAATTTCTTGGTTCAAAAAATTTAATTTTTAGTAATTTGTCAAATTTTTACTAAGCACAACACTTTTTTTTTCAGATGAAAATAATAAATTGTTGTAATTTTTCAAAGGTATGCTAATGCTAAAATTTTAGTCGCAAATACATTTTGCTTACAAAAAATAAAATATAAAATAAATAATTAACAAAATCTACCCAATCATCTCCCACACATTATATTATATTATATTATTTTAGGGAAATTAATGAAAATGTGGAGACAGTTTCACAAGAACACAATGAGAACGCGGAGGAATTTAATGAAACACAAGGACGCAATTAATCATCTGGAAATTATGAAGACGAGGATTAAAGGGGGAATAAAAGTTAGTATGAAAAGCAAAAAATAAACTAAACAACTCGAACACCAAGTGAACAATGCATATAACATTATGACTGAAGTTGCAGGCAAGAAGAAGGACGTTTTCTCGAACTACGGCAATTTTGTGGCTGAATCCATACGTCATTTGAACGATGCTACAATCCAAAGCATGGCTCGCCATAGAATATACAATGTGTTATTCCGTGCAGAGCAATATGTACTTCTAAAGAAACCAGACACTACTTCGGGAACTACACGCTTCAAACCATATCCAGCATCACATCACTATCCTATTCCTCACTGATAACTATTCCTATTCAAGACCCCACTCCAGAGCTTCCCAATCCCCAACCACACAGTCGACCTACCCCACTCCAGAGCTTCCCAATCCCCCACCACACAGTCGACCTACCCCACTCCAGAGCTTCCCAATCCCCCAC
>CABFVX010003848.1:63255-76881 GCA_902151425.1 Timema shepardi | reverse complement strand
GTAGCTATAGGATGTTTTGAATTAAGGCCGTCTTTCCCGTGTTTGTTTCAATACTTTTTGACAATTAAAGAAAATTTCATTTAAACCTTGCTCTATTTCCTGTTGTTATTTTCTATGTATTGTTACACCTTCCTGTCCTATAGTTTTAGGGGCCTTATCTATAGGATCGGCGGAGGGTGTAATAGTACAAGGATGAAGCTCTAAAACTATTAGCGTAGCGCTTTGTATTTTTGATAGCTATGAATTATATTAAATTGCTATAGGAATGCGGAACACTTTAGTTCTTTGGACTTGTGCTTTATCGCTTAGTTTCTTTAAACTCTGGTTTGGGCTGAGCACTTATATATCTTGTACTGTTCTATTAAACTTTGATGTATTTGAACATTGCTAGGATTGTAAGATATCTCCAAGTATATCATGTATTATGTATCTTAACTTCTATTACGTTGGAGTACGTATTATTATTGCATGAGTGTAAGGCGCTTAGTAAATGATGTTGACATTTAGTTCTTTGGGAGTTTAATTATTGTACAGTCCAAATACCTTAGCCGCAAGACGGATTTATTATATTTTGAAAATAATTACGTTTTCTCTAAAACATCATGATAGTACAAACAATTGTCACCAGATGACTAAATATTTTAAATTGTGTTTAATTCATTTTCAGGCTTTTGAGTCTTAATTTGTTGTTCGCTATCCTTAATGGTAGTTATAGTTGTCTCACACTTTAAACTCAACTTTATATGCATACTAATTAAATAATATGTTTACATTAAATTCTAGTAATTTTTATTATATATTATAGTTAACTATAAATCTTTGACTTAACTCGCTTTGAGCGATAACATGACATTTGTAATATTTATTGTGTACCATCCATTTTTAATATGTCAAATAAAATATATACTGTTATTTTCTGGTAACTCCTTGGCTGTTATTTCTCACGCTTCTATGCAAAGTTAAGGTAGCTACAGCTATACCACTCAGCTATTCAGGATTCATCCCGTGCTCAGGATCATTGTTCTCCAGACTTGTATTTTAAAATATGAGTGAATAATGACCCTCAGCATAGGATGAATCCTGGTAACTCAGCGGTAGATCATTGGTTTGCTAAGCCAAGTGTCCGTTCGATTCTTCTGTTTAAATTTAGATCAACTACTTTTATACTTGGCCTACTAATTTAAATTTGTCAAATAGTGTTCACAGAGCAGGCTTATTTGTTGAACAAATAATAACAGAAAAATGTTGAATACTATTTGTTTCGGACACTTTCTATGAAATCAATAACGTATTTTCTCTTATAACTTTAGCTCTGCAAAAGTTAAGATCATGGTTATCTCATTTGTAATCAATTTGATTGTAAAATAAATTAATTTAAAATGTTGTTGTGGTTCAGGGCTTAGGTTGGACATTTTGGGGTGAGATGGCGCCAAGTTCAGAAGAGTGTGCCCTATCAGCTGATCTACAAAAAATACTTTTATTGAAAGCCATGAAGCAAGAGCCATTGAAACTGTATCAACCCTGCACTCCCACTTTTGGTGAACCAGTGATGTAAGTAGCTAGTTGTGGTTGTCATGTAAACTGTGCCAACCCTGCCCTCCAGTGATGTAATTAGTTAGTTGTGGTAGTCATAAACTGTGCCAGCCCTGCCCTCCAGTGATGTAATTAGTTAGGTGTGGTAGTCATGTAAACTGTGCCAGCCCTGCCCTCCAGTGATATAATTAGTTAGTTGTGCTAGTCATGTAAACTGTACCAACCCTGCCCTCCAGTGATGTAATTAGTTAGTTGTGGTAGTCATGTAAACCTTACCAACCCTGCCCTCTAGTGATGTAATTAGTTAGGTGTGGTAGTCATGTAAACTGTGCCAGCCCTGCCCTGCAGTGATGTAATTAGTTAGTTGTGGTAGTCATAAACTGTACCAGCCCTGCCCTCCAGTGATATAATTAGTTATTTGTGCTAGTCATGTAAACTGTACCAACCCTGCCCTCCAGTGATGTAATTAGTTAGTTGTGGTAGTCATGTAAACTGTACCAACCCTGCCCTCCAGTGATGTAATTAGTTAGGTGTGGTAGTCATGTAAACTGTGCCAGCCCTGCCCTCCAGTGATGTAATTAGTTAGGTGTGGTAGTCATGTAAACTGTGCCAGCCCTGCCCTCCAGTGATATAATTAGTTAGGTGTGGTAGTTATGTAAACTGTACCAACCCTGCCCCCCAGTGATGTAATTAGTTAGTTGTGGTAGTCATAAACTGTACCAACCCTGCCCTCCAGTGATATAATTAGTTAGTTGTGGTAGTCATAAGCTTGTGCCAGCCCTGCCCTCCAGTGATATAATTAGTTAGTTGTGGTAGTCATAAGCTGTGCCAGCCCTGCCCTCCAGTGATATAATTAGATAGTTGTGCTAGTCATGTAAATTTTACCAACCCTGCCCTCCAGTGATGTAATTAGTTAGGTGTGGTAGTCATGTTAACTGTACCAACCCTGCCCTCCAGTGATGTAATTAGTTAGGTGTGGTAGTCATGTAAACTGTGCCAGCCCTGCGCTCCAGTGATGTAATTAGTTAGGTTTGGTAGTCATGTTTACTGTACCAACCCTGCCCTCTAGTGATGTAATTAGCTAGTTGTGGTAGTCATAAGCTGTGCCAACCCTGCCCTCCAGTGATATAATTAGTTAGTTGTGGTAGTCATGTAAACTGTACCAACCCTGCCCTCCAGTGATGTAATTAGTTATTTGTGGGAGTCATAAACTGTACCAACCCTGCCCTCCAGTGATGTAATTAGTTAGTTGTGTTAGTCATGTAAACTGTACCAACCCTGCCCTCCAGTGATGTAATTAGTTAGTTGTGGTAGTCATAAACTGTACCAACCCTGCCCTCCAGTGATGTAATTAGTTAGTTGTGGTAGTCATGTAAACTGTACCAACCCTGCCCTCCAGTGATGTAATTAGTTAGTTGTGGTAGTCATAAACTGTACCAACCCTGCCCTCCAGTGATGTAATTAGTTAGTTGTGGTAGTCATGTAAACTGTACCAACCCTGCCCTCCAGTGATGTAATTAGCTAGTTGTGGTAGTCATAAACTGTACCAACCCTGCCCTCCAGTGATGTAATTAGTTAGTTGTGGTAGTCATAAACTGTACCAGTCCTGCCCTCCAGTGATGTAATTAGTTAGTTGTGGTAGTCATGTAAACTGTACCAACCCTGCCCTCCAGTGATGTAAGTAGCTAGGTATAGGAGCATGTAAACTGTACCAACCCTGCCCTCCAGTGATGTAAGTAGCTAGGTATGGGAGCATCTAAACTGTACCAACCCTGCCCTCTTCCTATTGATGAAATAGTGATGTACCTAAGTAGCTAGTTATTGGAGCATGTTAAGTGTACCATTGCTGTCCTGTTGGTTAACCAGTGATGTAAGTAGTTATTTTTGGGATTCATGTAAACTGTACCAATGCTGCCCTCCTGTTGGTTAACCAATGATTTATGTAGCTAGTTGTGGTATTCATGTAAACTGTTATAGCCTAGCTTGTAATCTTCTTGTTGATTATCTTGAGATGAAGTATTATGTTTTGGAAACCATTGAACCGGTTCTAGTCTAACACTTATTATATAGACAAAGTTCCTTATGTTTTTTTTTTTCAGAGTTCCTTTAGAGTGTTCCAAAATGGATGGTAAGATTATACAAACTCTTCCACTTGTTCAACACCACAGGAGATTAGAAAGTTTGATTACAGATATTGAAACTGCTATCAAGCATCCAAATGTGAGTATTTGTATAGTTTATTTCCCATAAAACATATTCTTTATATTGCTTAAGGTATTCCTCCTAATTCAATACCACAATATGATCACATACAGTTACTTCACATTCATTCCTACAAATATATGCATCCAGGGTATAACTTTCCTATGAGTGTATCATTCTAAAGACCAGATATGCCTGCTCATTCGTTTGATTTTATGCTCGATTTAAGTGGAGCCTATTGTGTTTATGCGAATTGAGCAGGGAAAACGACCAGCAGTAAACAATATACAAGATTCGAACCTCAATCTTCCTTTCACCAGCAAATCAGACCAGATAAGCAGGACCTTTATTTCACCTGCCTACTGTTACAGGTTTTAGTAAGCAAATACTGCCCTATCCATTGCTAATATTTATATTTTTTACCCTAACTTAACTTTAAAATATAAATCAAATTCAACCACTAGGCTACACTTTTTATTTAACTAGATTTTAGTTTTATCAGCTTATCTTAGGCTATGTTCATATCTATTGATTACACTAACCCGCTGTGGTGGCCACCTGGTCCAAGCCACTGCTCTCTCAATAGCCTAGACTGATCGTGGTTCGATTCCTGTCAGGTGGACTGAGGGTGGTTTTCCCGTAAATGGTTTCCCACTCCACGCAAATGTGACTGAGTATACTTTCTCTAATTTCATCACTCCTCATTCACAATTAAGGACATGCAAAATTCACATTTGCAATAACTTGAACTCCTACACGAATTCTAGTGTTTTCACACCAGTAAAATGAATTTAAGAAGCTTTTTTTTTTTTCTAAATAAACACCATTGCTTTGTAATTTGGCAAACACCACGTCATGCACTTTTAATTTCCAGTGTGGTAATACTGGGGATAGCCATCTGCCAGGGCTTCCGCATGTATGAATATTATCAGTTTTTGCTTATTTTAAAGTTATATAACAGATCAAAGGATATATGAGTATTTTCATGGGTTTTTTTGTTTGTTTTTAAGTCAACAGTAATAACCACGGTTTCTACTTTTACATATTACAATATTTAGATTTAAATTTTCGATAGACCGATTTTTTGTTTTCATTATTTAAAGGATTTCATGCTACAGTTAAAATTTTATATGCTTTATTTTATTCCCTTTTCTTTATTTGATAGTAGTTTAGTCTTCTTTGACAACATGTTTCGGTGATATTATTAGTCTAAACATAAATAAGATAATTTAATATATTGATATTGCTATTTGTAAAACTCGAAGGTAATGATATTGAGATATTGAGTTTGACATTACTAAGCCTGAAACTTTTTTTGCTTATTTATATTTGATTTTTACCCGAATGTGTTAAAAAATAGTTAAATACACAAAATTAACAAAAAATGTAGACAGTTTTATCCTATTTTTCTTTTAATAAATACAAATTTGACTCATATTTACATAAATAATATCACTTTTTAATATCATCTCTTTTTGATAAAAATAACACCACTTTCCATCCAAACATAACCTCACCATTTGCATGTGTCTATCAATAACCCATTAGCCTAATTAGTACATAAGCATATAACAAATGGGTAATAAGACATACTGCTAAAAATAAAATAATAACTACGCTAATATATTAGGGATGAGAAAGGTTGAATTTAGGGGTAGTGTGTCATTATTTATGTGGAGGAAGAGTGGAAAACTATTTAAAGCACCTTTAGTACACCTGACCATAATTAACCCTTTTGCACCAGCATATTTTCACGATTCCGGTGTAAGACACTCAGGCCAATTCTTACATCTTTACCTGTGTATTTTTGAATTCCTATTATAAAAAAAACTATTCAACATATATACAAGAAAAAATTCACACTTATGTTCTATACGTGTTAGAATTTTAAAAAAAAAGTCATCTATCACTATACAATAGATGAATTGTAAAAAATATTGAACTTTGGAAGGTTTGGATATTTTATTTAAATTTAAATATCAGAGGTGAAAAAATCAATTGAATTTTTGCCTTTTGTCTTCATCACTTCTCCTAAAAGAAAGATCATTTATTTTTGTAAAATTGGATGTAAGTTTAGTGTCTGTAGTGTTGTTAGTTTCTTAATTACCTACATCAATTTTAGTAAAATTGTGTATAGTCCAAAATACTTTTGAAGTCAGCATTTGTGTTTTGGAAAACACTCTCCATGTAGCAAATAAATAAATAATAAATAGGCCTAAATAATAAATAAATCAGAGTCACTTTCATGTGTAGATTCACTATCATTATCTATAGTAATTATCTAAATAATCTAATCTAGAACTTGGACTTGCCATCGCCTAGTTTTAAAAAAAATTGTACTAACACCTGGTCCTATATAACTTATAATAAAAACTATTATGAAGAAAACAAGAATAAAACAATAAAGACAATAAAGTATATTCGGTGACCTGATGGTCTAGGGGTAAGGTGTTAGACTAAACTAAACATGTTATGTTGCAGCCCACATTTGAAAATGAGTTCCCCCCACCTTCTTCTATACCGGATGTACCGCCTCTAGAACTGAAACATTCTATAATATTTCCATTTCGACACATGGAAAAACACTTGAGGTAAGCTTAGATAGGTACACTTAAAAATTGAATTTTATTAATTAAATATATTTTTGGGAGAGTGAGGAATGATCCCGGCCGGGCTTATCTGTGTATACTTTTCCACTTTTTTTTTCCACAAATGCAGATACATTTCCTCATTCCTACCACATGAGTGTAAATATACAGACAGCTTTGGCGGGTAGTAAAGGGCTGTGCACAGACATTTTTTTTTCCTGAAGTCGACCTTGGTGCTCACCTCAGGACCCAATATTTGTGGGTTCAAACCCAGCCAAGGTCAACAGATTTTTCTTGAGCGATAACAATCCACAACACAACTTCATTCAGAGGGCAAATAAAGCCGTTGATCCCATGTCGATTGAGTCGTGTAAAAGATCCTTGAAAGTTATGTGAAATTATCTTTCCCATCAGAATTGGTAAGCCCTCTTGTTCTCTCTTATTGAAACTCTCCTGTGCTGATATAACCAGTTGAATCAGAAAGTGCACGTTAAATACTTAAGCAAATGAGAGAAAATCTCTTCCTGAATAAACGTGTATGTGGCCATGCTTTAACAACTTTGATTCTCCATATACCACACTGTCTTATAATTATTTATTATTATTTTCTATTTTTAAATTATTGAATATATTTCTTCTATAAAAGGTACATAATCATAAACTGTGCAAAGTTGGACTCATAATATGGTTTGTTTAGACTAATGTTCTGTTAAGAACAATGTTTGGTGAACATTCCTCAAATTGAATGTCATACGACACAAGACATTACTGGCTGTGTACAGTGATTTATATTCAACCAAATGTTTAGTTATAATATATATAGAAAGGGTGTTTTAAAAATTACACAAATATATTTTTCTCTTTAAGAAAAACCTCTTTTCACTTTTTGAGGTATTTTGTTTTACGTATTTGGAAGAAAATGCAGAAAAGGTGAATAGAAAACATATCCATAAATATATCGCATCCATTGTCCATTTCCTGTGTTTGTACTTCATGTCATTTAGTCCTTTTAAGTGTTCCTATCATTCTTTACCAATGTTATTTTTCTTACTTTTGGGTTTTTACTTTTTTGTTTATTTTAGGAAGTTGAGATGCTCATTATAGAGGCAGCCATTACCTTTTTCCAGTGGCAGCAATGTAAAGTGTGAACTGTGTTCTTTTTATTGTGTTCATTCCTTTTTTTCTGATTCTATCCACCTTTCCTGTACCTTATTTCAAATATGTACAACAAACATATAATATCTGTGTAGTCAACAACTAAAAAATATACATTTAGTATTATTATATTGGTATTATGCTATCTAATAAAAGCAATAATAGGTTATTCGAATCCTTAAGTATATTAGCAGATTCAAAAAAAAAAATTAATGTCAAGTTTAAAAATAATTTATATTTAAAAATTTTTTAATTTGAATATTTTTAGAGCTATTATTATGTACACTAGGGATTTAGCCCAGCATAATTACATAGGGCACTTAGTAAGAGAAGTGATATCTGTCTGACAGCTAAGAAAAATTATCATATATTCATTCGCCAAACCATATGATCTGTAAGACCATATGTTATTCGTTATTACTCTTGGCGGTCAGAACATTCACACAAACAAACAATTTGTTTAAAATTACTAACCATTTTTACATTATTGAAACATTAACTTATTTAAATAACCATTTGGATGTTTCTTTTTTTTGGTGGAAGCAGTATTCATGGTTCACATAAAAAATATTTTTCATATGAGGGCTCCTAAAATGCAGGGTGCTCTTCTGAAATCAAGACGGCAAACCAACCAAAATAAGTCCAGTTGAAGACATCATACAAACAATCATGATGGTTGTGTTATTATGCCCTTTACAAAATAAAAATGTTTGATTTTGAAACAAATATTTTGTATGTGTCTCTCTAAATTGTATTAAAAAAAGTATTTGTTTTGGTGGCCAGTTATAACGATATACAAGTGAGACTATAATACTTTTTAATTAATTATTTTGTGTACTATAATATCAGTTGGGACCCCCAATGGCAAAATAAAAAACATAATGGCTTTATTAATGTATTTTGTTATTTAAATAAGTTATGAAAATGCCAATTATACAGTGTCCTTAGGGAGGTATTTTTTTATTTTAGTAATATTTTGGTCAATTTACAATGTTTGAACATTTTCATGCATGCAATTTTCAACTTACCAGGGTGTCTACCATCCAGTAAGACTGGAATAAACCGGGAATTTGAAGTGGTCAGGAAAAAATGGGAATAATTAAAGAGTTTGGTAAATTACAAAAAAAACCCATGAAAAATGTTGTTTTACTCAAAATATAAAATATATTAATTAAATCTGTAAATTACAATGTGATTCAAACTTTTTTTTTCTTGTAGCTGCGTAATATGTTTTGAGTGAATAAAACACTATATTACAAAACATATATTTATAATATATATTTTATAATTTTCTCATTCCTATTAGACTATCCTAATACAAATAAAAAATGTTATTTTAACTTTAAAACTTATTACTATTCATAAAATAGATTAATAAAAAAGTGTAAGGGGGAAGGGGAAGACATGTGTGATGTACTTTTGAGTTGGGAATTTTAGGAAATGGTCAGGGGAGATTGGGGAAAAAAATAGGGAATTTCATTTGTCAAGTGAGTAAACACCATGATTATATGTTTGATCATTTATTGACACAACCCACAGTAGATGCCACAATATATGGTTTTATACTTGCATTGCACTTGGTTGCCATGACAAGGAATTCTGGGTTCAAATTTTAGCCGAGTGCATTGTGGATAATTTTCCTGTCTTCTCAGCATGCTAGTACAAAGTAACTTCCTCTAAGTTTCCCTCCTCATCCTTACCACTTAAATTAAACCATTAATGACCCTTGAGTTAAATCTTCTAATTAATTAAATTCTTGACACTGACAACACTCTTAGTGATCTGTTTATTCACTCATCATTAGAGTCTGGATTTTTATGAAATTACAAATTTTAATCCTGGAACTTGGAGCGAATATATAATATATCTCTATAAGGAAAACCTCTTTTTACTTTAAGAAGTAATTGTATTATAATTGGAAGAAGGTACAGGAAAGGTGGATAAAAACATATAAAAGGGAACTAACACAATATGGTTTTTACGATGAAAAGAGCACAGTTCACACTTTACACTGCTCCCATTGGAAAAAGGGGAATTGGCTATCTCTTGAAGAAAATCGAACATTACTGCTCATTCCCCTGACCTAGGTTTCAACTATCAGAACTCATCGGGGAGGAGGGGGGGGGGGTGAAACGTGCAACACAACTTCCTAAAAGAGGGAACCCAAAAAAAACAAAAGGGAAATTTGTAAAGAGTGATAGGACACAAGAATAACATAAAGGACAAACACAGGAAATTACCTTTTTGCCCAATGACACCAATGTAAAGTGTGAACTTTTTTTTTGTGTGCCTTTTATATGTTTATTTCTATCTACCTTTTTGGTACCTTTTTCCAAATTTAATACAATCCTGGCAGTTAAAAATGTGGAACGTGAGATGTCCGCAAATAAGGTTACTTGGAACTATATTTTTAATTTTAATTTTGCATATTTTTCATGTTTTTTTACAGTGGTATTAGTTTTATGTCCTTATAGTGGAAAATACTTTTAAAGATATTTCACTAATTTTCAGTCAACCTTTATATTCATAAAGGAATGTATCCCGTGAAGGGATGGCAAAGGGTAAATTCCAAGTCAGATACGTGGGCTCGCTGTAAAGGATTACAGTTGTCGTAACATAACTTTGTGTCTGGCATTTCTTGTGCTGTGAAGGGGAGAGAATATAGCGTTGCAGATAGGGCCTCAATAGCATGTCTCATGTCAGTTTGAAAACACAATTGTGGACCACTGATATTTCCAGCTCCATCGTATGTCTGCCCACGAAGGCAAGCACAAAGTAACAGTAGTTTCAATCAAATGGCAAGTATGAGGCCCGAGATTGCTTCACCAGTTGTTAATGATGCCTGGAAGAAGCATAGAAAGCTCTCTTGAGGCTCCAAATTTATATCCACCCACCGAACACAAACTTTGTTGTTCAAGTCTTGATGTATCCTGTGTATCATCACATATGACAGAAAACATCAGAGGATCATTTGATTTGGTCATACATTTTTTTGATTATTTCATGTCCAAATATTTCATGCACTTCATTCTGTATTTTTGGTGTGAAATTTGCCATCTATCTTGCAGCAGCCAATCACTCATGTGGGGAATATCTAGACTTCTTAGTTTTAAAAGCTTCATTAAATTGCCTTCACTATTTAAGTGACCTCTCATGACCACACCCTGCCTAGCTAGACCTAGAATTATTAGCGAACATTCAGAACCAATTTTCTGCTGAGCTACTTTTTGTGTTAAAAATTGTTTCTCTATGGGTGCTTTCATCTGTTGAAAACTCAAAACAGTTTGTCTATGTGATGAAGACTGTTCATGTGTTTTAAAAATGTTAATTGCGCTTTTCCATTTTTTAAAACCTTTCCTTGTGAAGGCTTCATCCATTTTTGTTGCTAAATTATTTTCTGGGCACACAAGAGCATATCGATGGCAAAAGAAACCGCACACTCCATCAATACCATTGATTGCATGCAACCATTTGAAGTCTCTATACCAACTTGTTTGAAATGTAAGGCAGCGGCCTTTAAGCTATTGGCCTGTAAATCTATCAGGCACAACTGCTGGTTGGTTGCAATCAAGAGAAATACTAACCTGAGGTTGAGTGGTAAGAGAAACTTCTTCTAGATATACAATCTTTGACTCTTACTGGCACTGGCTTGATGAAAATGATTTAAAACTAGAAGCAGAAGGACCACACTCACTAAGTGGCAGTTCATTGTTCATGCTTGCACCACCACCCTCTGCTGAGTTTTCCCTTGGAGGAACGCGTAAGTCCGGTTCGGAAGTTGTGACCACTGTGTCTGTGTACGATAGTTTTGTTTTAATTACAAGCTTATCCATTTTATTATTACATTCAGCATTTATGCACAAATTAGTTTGCCACACAATAACTAGTAATTAAATGTGCCACAGCATAGTTTATGCCGCGTAGCCACTAGTGCAACTAGCAAGGCAACTGAAAAAACTGTTGTTGTAGCCCTCTTTATGTATAATATGGTTCACTGGCCCCTGGCTGTCGTGACAAAGGTGGCAATGTCCCGAACCAACTGTTTTCAATCTGCGCACTAGTGTGCTGCATGAATCCCAGTAGTGTGTTGTAACATGGCATGCAGGCTAGAAGTCGTTCTATTTAGCATAATGCTGTTATAAAACTGGTATGTTTACAGGAAGTTGGAGGAGCAGAAATAGAAGATTGTTGTATTTCACGAAATGTTGTAAACCCTATGATTGTTTAGTTATCGAGTCGGTTGTGAATTGAATTTTATGTTTGTAATGTATAAGTTACTTTATTCATTATTACGGTTCAATTAACTAAAATTTCTCATGTAAGGTAAATTATGAAATTTTTGGGGGGCTAACGACACCCATGCCCTTGTACTTCCCAGCCTGTACAGCCACGCTCCATGTAAAACCTCACCAGTAGTAAAAAAAATCTATGAATCACATGAATAATTGTATTTTTCCTTATTTTCAGCCCTTTCCATATGGGGGTGGGAGAAGCCCCCTTTAAGCTGAGCTCTATAAACACAAGGCATATATTGCGTAAATCAGTTGCTGCTGTGCTAGCACATATAGGCTATGAACGTAAGTCTATCTTTTTTTTATTTTTCTGATATATACCTTTTCGTGACTTTTACTCGGGGAGTCTAACTGGAATCAAAACCTATACCCCAAATTAACAGTTATTTTTAAGTAACAGGAACCTAGATAGTAAATTGCTTTAGAACCTGAACCAGAATTGATATATAGGTTTAGGTTAATAAAGGTTCATATTGGTTTCCAAAGGTTCTTACATTGCCATAATATATTGATAAGATTATTAAGCATTTTACATCTAGCAAATTTTAGTCATACTCTTTGATTCACAAATATTTTTTTTTGGATAATTTAAAATGTAATTTCAGCAAAATGATCCAAAAGAAATACCTCCAAAATTTATCTGCAAAATCTTTAAAACAACACGCCTGTGCCATACTGTTCTCGGTGGCCCACTACTGTACCGGTTCATTTTTGAGTGCCTAAGTGACAATTTATGATTATAATAAATAATCATTAGGCTTGAAATTCAGTTAAAACTAAAACCCTGACACAGGATTAGACTAACACAATACAAGATCATTTAAAAACAATTTTGTTTTATTGTAGAACATGAAAGAAACATTGTTTGGTTTAACAGCAAACTAACTTAAGGGCACTGTCCAATTACAACATTAATTTAGTTTGAATCCCAATCGATGAGGTGATTTTGCCAGTTAATCTAGAACTTTGTCCATAGATATACTTATTTCTCGATGTATATTTAACATCTCTAGGCCATTCAGCCTCTTCTGCCCTGTTGTATTTTTCAAGTAAGTCTTTAGTCTCCGAAGAGTTGAGAACGATCTTTCACTGGTGCTTGTTGAAACTGGAAAGGTTACTAAGGTTTTCAACAAAGTATTGATCATTGGGAATATTTCTTCATTGCAAGCAACATATAGTTCATAGCCTTTCTTGAACTTATTTTCAATTCATTCACTCTTCCGTGCCACATGTTAAGTTCACCAATTGCTGGCATATCACTACACTGAAAATCTTTCCTGTAAATAGTAACCATCTTTTTCATCTGTTCTTTCTCTACTTCATTGATAACCCATTCCTCTTTTGGTATCAGGCCCATAAAACTGCCAAGCACTTCTTGATGGTTCAAGAAACGAGTTTTTAATTGACTCTCAAAATGATCCAAAAACGGCAACAACAAAATTGCACCTCTGAAGTAAGCTTCATCGGAGTCTACTTTTACATTACACCTCTGTGTTTGTCTGGTAGATATTCTTGGTGTGACAAGATTTGAACCAAACAATTCAGCAAGTGTTTTAGCTGATTTGTAAATATTTGTTCTTATTTCTTGAATTTTTTCCTTGAGCCGATCTACCATGTTAATGGCAGCTAGAAGATCTACATTCTCAAGTTACAATGCTCGGCAAAGTGGTAAGCTCAAAGAAAGAACCTTTGCTAACACCTGTAGAGTAATTAAAAAATACAAATTTTGTATGGCACACTGAAGTTGAACTGCTGATGATGATGCTTCAGTATCTTCCCAAATAATTTATGTTGTTACCCAGGTTTAGAAAAAAATGTGTATGTTTGTTTGAGTCTTTTCAAATCAATGGGGGGGG